>JXCR01137880.1:0-20175 GCA_002079205.1 Phalaenopsis hybrid cultivar | reverse complement strand
CTTTTAAAAATATTGATACATTAATATCTTTCTATGTTTTGTATATTCCATCATATAGAAAGCTAAGTGAGGGTTTCTCATCAGAGTCAAGTCATAGTAATCTTACTAAAGTTATGATAATTTCAATTTTATCAAGTAGTCATTCAAAAACTTATAATCCAAAATGATAGAAGTTGCTTCTTTCTATTTAATGTTCTTTGATAGCTTTGAATCAATGTTATGTTTGCTAGTAGCAAATGTTTGCAAGTCATTCTTATGATTGTAGACACTTATCAAAGAGATAAAAGTAGTTGCAAAGTGAGTTACTCCTGGATGTATTATCTCTTTCCAACCCAGTCTTTTTCGCAACCATGATAATAAGAAAACATGATTGTGAACAAATATTAACACATTCAAAGCATTATCAGCAAGTTCTTTAACCAAAGTTATGCCATTGGTATCTTTTAAATCAAGGTTCAAATAATGTGCAACATAAGGTGACCAAAAGATATTCCCATATTTCTCATGCAATTATTCTTCTGATTTTTTAATAATTTGCAATATTATCAGTTATTAGGTGAACTATATTTTCAACAACAACCTATTCAACAACTTCTGCAAAGAAACTACAAAATATTTGCATCCTTTATAATAACAAAGAAATCAATGGATTTATAAATGATATACCACGTGGGCAAAAAACTAGAAATTGATCAGTATTTTTCTTATGTTATATGTCCATCCATCCACCATTAATGTATATCCCATCTCTTTCCAACATTGCCCGATAAAATCAATAAGCAATTTGCACTCATCTTTATAATTTCTCAATAAATTTACCCTCATTCTATAATAAGAAGGAAGTTGATATCTGGCTCCAATAGTAGTAATTACAAATTTACCCTCATTCTATAATAAGTACGAAGTTGATATCTCACTCCAATAGAAACAATTGCATCAATGACTTCTGTGCAAATAACAAATTTGCTACATTAAAAGGTATGAAACAATTAAAAAGTTTTCTTGCAATTGCCATATCAGTACGATGTACAACATCTTTAGATATTAGTACACTTTCCTATGATGGTTGTAATCTTGGTTTTGTTCTAGGAATAAAATAATTATCCACTTAATCAATCTTTTTTTTTTCCTATGTCAAATCCTTTATGATAAGAAGTTAATTTTTTTATTTGGGAAGTGAGGAGTTCCTTTTTTGGTTGGAGTTAAGGTATTAATATCATGATATTGGCTAAAAAAAAAAGATAATTTTTTCTTAAAAAATGAAACAACACATTGTTGGAGTTAAGGTTTTAATAGCATGATATATTCCTTAACTCCAACAATGTGCTGTTTCATTCTATTAATACCTCANATTTGGGAAGTGAGGAGTTCCTTTTTTGGTTGGAGTTAAGGTATTAATATCATGATATTGGCTAAAAAAAAAGATAATTTTTTTAAAAAAATGAAACAACACATTGTTGGAGTTAAGGTTTTAATAGCATGATATTTTCCTTAACTCCAACAATGTGCTGTTTCATTCTATTAATAGTTCCATCTTTGTATAATTCAACAATACAAACACTTAAATTATTTTTTTTGCATCATAACATTTAATTTCTGTAAAATGATTCTAATTAAAATTTAATTTCTCATGAACATCATGTGTAGAAATCTGAGATTGTATTTTAGATGGTTCCATTCTACCAAAAGAAATTAAGAGAGCCTAAATATTAAAATGAATAATATAAAATATTCTTGATGATAAAAAATAAATTTAGTCAACCATAGCATTCGAGAATTTAAATAAATAATCTTAAGAAGTTTATCATTATTAATATTTCAATGACAAGTTTGAGTGATAGAAAATTAAAAATCAAAGTTCACTATAATAGAAACCAAGCTAAGAATTGTTGCCTTATGCAGGCTCATGTTGACTATGTTTCACTTGCAATAAGNAAAATTAAAAATCAAAGTTCACTATAATAGAAACCAAGCTAAGAATTGTTGCCTTATGCAGGCTCATGTTGATTATGTTTCACTTGCAATAATTCATTTAATAAGTCCTAACATTACCACTTCTTTTGTTTTGGAAATCCATGTATGTTTATCCTCATTTCATAAAAGGCATATGTTGACTTTAGCAATCAAAGCCAAACAATTATTTATAAAACCAATCATAGTCAGCAATCCACATATGCAATGCCTCAACTAGGTAATAAGTTAAAAATCTCTTGGGATATAACTTCAATATTTTTAATTAAATGACATAACTGCAAACTAGATGTTAATTGAGCAAAAAACCTTTCATAGTTGTATAAAAAATGCCACTTTGTTACTATGACTGTCAAACTCAAATTAACATAAATAATCAAATCAACGCCAAAACATAATAGACAATTCACATACAATGCTAATCCTAATTTCATTCATTAGAATATAATGTCTCATCCTTGAGTCTGAAGAGAGGTTACCCAAACAAGTAGCTTCATAAGAAGAACACCTCTTGTTCTCTTAGGGCACAACATTACATATATTGCTTGATGGAATCACAAACTTAGAAGTAGAAAAATAAAAAGATTAAATAAAGCATAAACCAAAATTACCAATTTCTTTGTTGCATCACATACAATTTATGCTTTTGGCAAGTGTTGATCCTAGATTTTCAACAAGTTGTTCACATTTATCATAGTATAGTGTCATAAATCAATGTATGTAAAACTTTAACCTACATACTTCCAATGAGCCAAAATGACAACTTTAAATCCAACAAAATCTTAAATCTGGTTTCTCTTTATTTTTATCGTTAATAATGGACTCAATTAGGCATGGCATTTGATGAATTCAACTCTAATATGTTGTTCCTTAAGCTCTTATTCGTGAAAGGCCTTGAGCTCTTATTTAGGAAATGCCTCATGACCTAATTTTTCTTTGCTATCGAGGGGTTTCAGAGATTTTGAGATAGGGAAAGATAATGGTTGTTACTTTTAAGAATTAAAATTTCTAATATTGTATGAAGATCTAGGGAAGCTAAAAAGCAAAAATGCAAGAGATGGGGGAAAACAAGGAGAAATAGGGTTAGCACTCACTTTCGTTAATGGTTTTTGGTAGGAGGGGGATGAAAGGATTAGAAATACTGAATAAGAGACTTTCGGTCCTTGCTGTGCTCTTGTGACCTAATCACTCACCCCTACTACAGTTGTTCACCTCTGCTCCAATTATTCGCCCTTGTGTCGTTCACCCCTTAGAGCTAAAGAGATGAGAGACCTTGATTTCGCTAGAAGAAATCTACCTCTCCTATTCGACAAAAATATAACTTGTAAGTACAAATTGTGATAATTGAACTATGAATGGTTGCACGATTATCAGGTTTGACAACGATTTAAGGCGTTCGATCCCGATTTTTTCATTGACATGATTAATTAGACAGTTGAACCATCGAATGAGTCAATTCACAGTCTAACCAGTTGAAAAGGCCAGCCTAGTGTGGCTTTCATAGCATTAGTTATTAGAACATTGAAGCCTTGGTTTTTAGGTGAAGGATAAATGAGAAATCCATCCACGAAACTATTGAGACCAACGACCTTGCAGAGCTTGTCACTTTTGGATTTCCAGATAAGATAGTTGTCGGTTAAAAACTGAAAGTGGGCAATGTCTTTGATGTTTGACATCAAGAATTTAAGGGATGAAGGTATAGGAATGTCTGGCATGGTTGGGTTGGAGGAGTTTGAAATTGGATTGGTGTAACAAGATGATACATACATCAAAAGAAATGGGAGCTAGAGAATTTAAAAAAGAAGGAAAAAAGATTGTAGAGATGGGATAGAAACTTATGCTCTTATACCATAAAATAGTGCAAAATTACAACAATTGAGGAAAATCTGAATGCTAAAAATGGATCAGCTATCCATATCAATTACAACAAGACTAACTATACCTATTCCAGCTATGTATGTATGTGTGTGTGTGTGTGTGTGTGTGTTTAACATGCTATAAAGAGAGAAAGTAGAGAGAGAATAGAGAACAACAAAAAATCTTTCAAGTGGTCTTACCACCATAATTAGTTGCATATGAAAGTAGAATGTGCAACCTAACTAAATGTGGTTAATGTAGGTCAGTTACCTTGCATGTTAGAGGAACAATTGAGTGAATGAGTTAGTGAGTGAGTGAGTGAGTGAGTGAGTGAGAGAGAGAGAGAGACTCATTTCTAATGTTTTTCTATGGAGAGCGCACCTTACATATAGTCCCTCCGTTGGTGCTACCTAAATGATCATATGGAAAGTGAGACCATAACAATACAAATGATCATTAGATTTGACAGTCTATGTAGGAGTAGCTTGTGCTGCTACAAGAACACGAAGTTGGTTTGTAAAATCTCATGCATCGTTTATACCTAGCTCGTGTGGATTGATACTTTTGTTGAGCTGAGGTGAGGCGATGATGAAGATTGTAGAGTTGATTTTCCGCGTGGGCCAATAAACCTCTTCGAAATAAACCTCAAAAATCTCTTCCCTGTCCCACTAAGCTATAGCTATTTATGGATATATAATAATAATAAAATTGTATCTATCCTTTTAAAATGAAAAAAAAAAAATCATAGCAGGTTTAAGAAAATTAAATTTAGAATTTCCAAAGCTAATATCACAAAAAAACTCCAACGACCATAAACCCTTATTTGGAGCAACTTTATAACTGTTTTGATTTTAAAGTGCCACACATATATCTCATTTCTACTTCTTTTTATCATTTATTAAATTTTTTTAATAAGAATTGATTTTAATAATTAAACCAATTAGTGTATTGTAGCTATTTAAAACTTTGTCTTCATACTTATTTAAAAAAAAATAAATAACACTAAATGCATTAGTAATTGAAAAAAACATTTTTTACATTAAATGGGAAAAATTATTGTGTGTGGACATGACAACACTTAGATGGGGAGGCTATGTCACATTAAATTCAAGTATATGTGACATGACCTCCCCATCTACGATTATCTTACGTGCAGTATCCATACGTAATAATTTCTCTTCAAACAATTATGTCCCTCAAAACTAGCAAGCTGGTCGCACAAGCAAGGATTCCCAAATTAGGGAAGGGCAGCATGTCAGGTCCCAAATCCACAGCTATCTTGGACTTTCTAGCATATCATTCATAAGATGGCATGTTTCCCTGTCTGAAAGTTTAGGACCCACAAAAGAGCAAACTTTATTCAACTGATTATTCTCGTTACAGAAGAAATAACATGCTGGGTGTCTAAATGAACCGCTATATAATTAAATACTATTCAGGTGTTCCGATGCTCATTAAATTAGCAGACAAATAATGTGACAGCCACTGACATGTCCATTAATTCTCTTCTCAAATCCTTAACAAAACAATGACGCAGTTTTCATATTGGCATGTTGAGTGAACATCTGCAGCTTAACATCAAAATGGATTAGAACTAATAGCGACATTGTCCCTCTTAGGTTGGTTACTAAGATGAAACATTTATACAAAATAAGAATTAGAACATTCTCTGGACTAGAAGCACTGAAAGGTCTGCGCAATACGGCGCTTTTAGATGAAGACGAGCATTGAAAGCAAACAGATAACCGTCTCCTTCATTTATGATCAACCAGCAGGCAACCACCACGTTCTTCAACAACGACGTTGATTCAGGCCCATTTCTGCAATTTTATCTTCTCCATATTCATGTTTTAGTTTTGCATCGAAACATTTACGAAATCATATTGAAAAAAGACAAAAAAGTAGATTAACATAATGTTATATGTTTTTCATGTATTAACTCTGTTATTTTCTTCCTCGTAGTGCTACGTAGATGCTGCAGAGGAGATTTAAATTTGGCTATTTGTTGTGAGTTGAAGGCCCTCGTTTTGGCTGCTGGTAATCCATGAATCCGAGCTCGGCCTCGACATTATTGTGAGCGTTAAACTTTTTTGTGCCATCTTTATGCCTAGATGCTTCCCTCGTCAAAAATCCATCTTTATTACTTGATCCAGCCTACATATAAAACAAACACAATTCATCATTATGATATGTTAGATGCTTGATATAAAAAAGATGAGATTAAGCCCCGCTGACGTACTATATACCACACTATTTATGTATCAGATGCCACACTAGATGTGCTGAAAATGCGAATCAAGTGGTTTAAGGGTTTCTTTTACATAAATTTGACATTGTTGCGGATGAATCTTAATATGTATATCAACTTAAAATGAACGTGTATGTAAATTCAAGATTTTTGTTATGAAAANTGAGCCAAAATGACAACTTTAAATCCAACAAAATCTTAAATCTGGTTTCTCTTTATTTTTATCGTTAATAATAGACTCAATTAGGCATGGAATTTGATGAATTCAACTCTAATATGTTGTTCCTTAAGCTCTTATTCGTGAAGGGCCTTGAGCTCTTATTTAGGAAATGCCTCATGACCTAATTTTTCTTTGCTATCGAGGGGTTTCAGATATTTTGAGATAGGGAAAGATAATGGTTGTTACTTTTAAGAATTAAAATTTCTAATATTGTATGAAGATCTAGGGAAGCTAAAAAGCAAAAATGCAAGAGATGGGGGAAAACAAGGAGAAATAGGGTTAGCACTCACTTTCGTTAATGGTTTTTGGTAGGAGGGGGATGAAAGGATTAGAAATACTGAATAAGAGACTTTCGGTCCTTGCTGTGCTCTTGTGACCTAATCACTCACCCCTACTACAGTTGTTCACCTCTGCTCCAATTATTCGCCCTTGTGTCGTTCACCCCTTAGAGCTAAAGAGATGAGAGACCTTGATTTCGCTAGAAGAAATCTACCTCTCCTATTCGACAAAAATATAACTTGTAAGTACAAATTGTGATAATTGAACTATGAATGGTTGCACGATTATCAGGTTTGACAACGATTTAAGGCGTTCGATCCCGATTTTTTCATTGACATGATTAATTAGACAGTTGAACCATCGAATGAGTCAATTCACAGTCTAACCAGTTGAAAAGGCCAGCCTAGTGTGGCTTTCATAGCATTAGTTATTAGAACATTGAAGCCTTGGTTTTTAGGTGAAGGATAAATGAGAAATCCATCCACGAAACTATTGAGACCAACGACCTTGCAGAGCTTGTCACTTTTGGATTTCCAGATAAGATAGTTGTCGGTTAAAAACTGAAAGTGGGCAATGTCTTTGATGTTTGACATCAAGAATTTAAGGGATGAAGGTATAGGAATGTCTGGCATGGTTGGGTTGGAGGAGTTTGAAATTGGATTGGTGTAACAAGATGATACATACATCAAAAGAAATGGGAGCTAGAGAATTTAAAAAAGAAGGAAAAAAGATTGTAGAGATGGGATAGAAACTTATGCTCTTATACCATAAAATAGTGCAAAATTACAACAATTGAGGAAAATCTGAATGCTAAAAATGGATCAGCTATCCATATCAATTACAACAAGACTAACTATACCTATTCCAGCTATGTATGTATGTATGTGTGTGTGTGTGTGTGTATGTGTGTGTGTGTGTGTTTAACATGCTATAAAGAGAGAAAGTAGAGAGAGAATAGAGAACAACAAAAAATCTTTCAAGTGGTCCTACCACCATAATTAGTTGCATATGAAAGTAGAATGTGCAACCTAACTAAATGTGGTTAATGTAGGTCAGTTACCTTGCATGTTAGAGGAACAATTGAGTGAATGAGTTAGTGAGTGAGTGAGTGAGTGAGTGAGTGAGAGAGAGAGAGAGACTCATTTCTAATGTTTTTCTATGGAGAGCGCACCTTACATATAGTCCCTCCGTTGGTGCTACCTAAATGATCATATGGAAAGTGAGACCATAACAATACAAATGATCATTAGATTTGACAGTCTATGTAGGAGTAGCTTGTGCTGCTACAAGAACACGAAGTTGGTTTGTAAAATCTCATGCATCGTTTATACCTAGCTCGTGTGGATTGATACTTTTGTTGAGCTGAGGTGAGGCGATGATGAAGATTGTAGAGTTGATTTTCCGCGTGGGCCAATAAACCTCTTCGAAATAAACCTCAAAAATCTCTTCCCTGTCCCACTAAGCTATAGCTATTTATGGATATATAATAATAATAAAATTGTATCTATCCTTTTAAAATGAAAAAAAAAAAATCATAGCAGGTTTAAGAAAATTAAATTTAGAATTTCCAAAGCTAATATCACAAAAAAACTCCAACGACCATAAACCCTTATTTGGAGCAACTTTATAACTGTTTTGATTTTAAAGTGCCACACATATATCTCATTTCTACTTCTTTTTATCATTTATTAAATTTTTTTAATAAGAATTGATTTTAATAATTAAACCAATTAGTGTATTGTAGCTATTTAAAACTTTGTCTTCATACTTATTTAAAAAAAAATAAATAACACTAAATGCATTAGTAATTGAAAAAAACATTTTTTACATTAAATGGGAAAAATTATTGTGTGTGGACATGACAACACTTAGATGGGGAGGCTATGTCACATTAAATTCAAGTATATGTGACATGACCTCCCCATCTACGATTATCTTACGTGCAGTATCCATACGTAATAATTTCTCTTCAAACAATTATGTCCCTCAAAACTAGCAAGCTGGTCGCACAAGCAAGGATTCCCAAATTAGGGAAGGGCAGCATGTCAGGTCCCAAATCCACAGCTATCTTGGACTTTCTAGCATATCATTCATAAGATGGCATGTTTCCCTGTCTGAAAGTTTAGGACCCACAAAAGAGCAAACTTTATTCAACTGATTATTCTCGTTACAGAAGAAATAACATGCTGGGTGTCTAAATGAACCGCTATATAATTAAATACTATTCAGGTGTTCCGATGCTCATTAAATTAGCAGACAAATAATGTGACAGCCACTGACATGTCCATTAATTCTCTTCTCAAATCCTTAACAAAACAATGACGCAGTTTTCATATTGGCATGTTGAGTGAACATCTGCAGCTTAACATCAAAATGGATTAGAACTAATAGCGACATTGTCCCTCTTAGGTTGGTTACTAAGATGAAACATTTATACAAAATAAGAATTAGAACATTCTCTGGACTAGAAGCACTGAAAGGTCTGCGCAATACGGCGCTTTTAGATGAAGACGAGCATTGAAAGCAAACAGATAACCGTCTCCTTCATTTATGATCAACCAGCAGGCAACCACCACGTTCTTCAACAACGACGTTGATTCAGGCCCATTTCTGCAATTTTATCTTCTCCATATTCATGTTTTAGTTTTGCATCGAAACATTTACGAAATCATATTGAAAAAAGACAAAAAAGTAGATTAACATAATGTTATATGTTTTTCATGTATTAACTCTGTTATTTTCTTCCTCGTAGTGCTACGTAGATGCTGCAGAGGAGATTTAAATTTGGCTATTTGTTGTGAGTTGAAGGCCCTCGTTTTGGCTGCTGGTAATCCATGAATCCGAGCTCGGCCTCGACATTATTGTGAGCGTTAAACTTTTTTGTGCCATCTTTATGCCTAGATGCTTCCCTCGTCAAAAATCCATCTTTATTACTTGATCCAGCCTACATATAAAACAAACACAATTCATCATTATGATATGTTAGATGCTTGATATAAAAAAGATGAGATTAAGCCCCGCTGACGTACTATATACCACACTATTTATGTATCAGATGCCACACTAGATGTGCTGAAAATGCGAATCAAGTGGTTTAAGGGTTTCTTTTACATAAATTTGACATTGTTGCGGATGAATCTTAATATGTATATCAACTTAAAATGAACGTGTATGTAAATTCAAGATTTTTGTTATGAAAATTAATGTGCAAAGCGAAATATTTACTGACCTTCACATTTTTCTTTCTGTATAAGTGAAATTATCAGTAGGATTAGTCTTTTCTTTTCCTTAATTATACATGTTTGCATTCATGCAAGCAACCATTGGATGCATGTGGTCAATGAGTGCTGACTTTTCCCACTCTAATGCACACTCATGAATCATGCTTTAATTCTTTCATTAATTTTGTATGCATTTATTCTTTTACCACTACACCTGACAACATTACATCCAAAAAAAAGAGAAGAAGATACGTATTGCTTGGTATGCAAAGTTTACCTTAAATTGAACTTCTTGTTGTAATGCAACATGAGATGAAGGCACGTGAGCGTCAGGACTACTTCCTGCACATTCTATAACATTCAATAACATATATAGTAGTATCCAACACCATATCATGGTTAGAAAATTGGAGAAAATACAGCTAAACTGCAAATACTTGCATTGTTGTATGGTACCAAAATTGGAAATTTCTATCATCATGATGCAGGAAAGAAAGCAGAGTACTTCACAGAGAGAGAGATGAGTAGAACAGCTTTAGTTATTAGAGGGAGGGAGAGTCTTTGGTTCAACATAATGCAGGAATAAACCCAAAAGCTGTAGAGAAGACTGCACCTGAAAGCATTTCTTGCTTTCCCATATCATCGTTCATGTCTGAAGCTTCCAAAACCTTGTTGTGCTGCATTTTCATGGCTACAGCCTGAAAAAAAACAAGCATACAATAAAAATTTATCAAAAGTACTAAAAAAGGTTGATGCAAAAGCTATGTGGCAGTAAACTGAAAGGCTACACTTACCTTGATTGGATGATGAGAGGCTATGTTGAGCTCATTGATGCTGCTGAAGCTCAAGTACCGGCCTTCACCAGTAAGGGATAGGATGAGGAAGAAAAGAAGAAGAAGAGAAGACATGTTGGATTTGTTTTATTTAGGTTGGATACGTTGGTGGGTTAGATAGTGGTATATGTAATGAGAGCATTAAATGCAGGGTTTAATCAAGAGAACATGCCCTTGTTTTGTGGTGATAGTGATGAGTGATGGGTCTCTTTTGGTGTCTCGGGGAAAAGAAGCTCTGGTAGAAAGTTTGCAGCAGAATCAAAGTTCTAACACGTGTGTTTTGTTCTTCATGTAAGTTAACCACTCAAAGTTAGTGTGATTCTGTTTCGGCTCTCTGTTTAGATGCATGCTTAAGTGCAGATTAGAATGGAGGGAATTTTTTTGTTTATATAATTGAAGTTATTATTATGGGTAGGAAGAAATTATACAAGCTTTATTTGAGGAAGCCGTTGTATGTTTTTATTTGGCTGATGGATATTTTTATTTATTTGAAATAGGGGTATATGTTCGTCATAAAATCATCTCTTCATGTGTGAGCCCTGTTAGGCTTATACTTGACTCAAATTATTATAAGAGGTTAGATTTTATTTTTATATAAAAAAAGCATTAATATATATATAAATCTATGTGACATCAATATCCTTATTACCAATTTATTATTTATATTTTTAAAAATGTATAAAGCTAATAATAAATATATTTTAGTTAGTTATTTAAATATCTCATGTTCAATAGAGACATAACAAGTCATTATTACACCTTTTGTATTTGGAACTTACTCTCAGACCCTTTAATATCCATAATTGATATAGACACCGTTTCATCTTCATAACTGCTTGAACAAGGGCATTTAATGATCTACTGGTGTTGTTATTCGGTCGTCAGATAATCATTTGATCGGTTGAGTCCTCAATATAAGCTCTTTTGTCGTTGAGGTGAATTTGGATCGTCAACCAGAGGGTGTATCACCGTAATTTGCAGGCAGTTCTTCTTAGACATGGAACCTTTTGAGAGGATTAAAAAGATATTTAGTGAGGTGTCCTTTGTTCATTTTTGTGAAGAATCATGGAATCAATTGAGGGAGCTACATATTCTTTCGTTCGACATATGCTTTCGTTTGATGGACTAGTAATCTCTACCAATGGAAACAAAGCTTAGCGCTTGTATCTTTTCGACTATCCCAATAAAGTCCTTTAGTTTTCATAAGCTAGACCCATTGAATTTCCTCGAGATTTAGGTAGTTATATTTTTTATATACATATTTAATTCTCCGATTCTCTTACTTCTTAAAAGTGATAGATGTAATAAAAATAAGAGAATTAACTATAGAAAATTGACTTATTTATTATGTAATAAATACTTCCAATAATTGAACATCTTGAATTTGCATGCCTACAATCCCTATAAATGGGGTGTGATCAGTGCTTCTCTATCACTCTTTCTGAATTTTCCGACTCTTCAGTCGATTGTTAACATAATAGAGTTATGGAAAGCAAAAAGAAACCCATGAATGAGGCAGCCATGATGAAGGCTTTTGGGCTTTCGACCAAAAAACTCAGACCTCCCAATAAGGCAGGGAAAAAAAGGAAACCAAAGAGTAGTCGGCCTATCATAAAGAAGAAGCTCGCNTACCATCATTTGTTTCTTTTTCTAAATCATCATAAATAAGTTCAGGTGTTGGTTCATCATAAAGTATTTAAATATCTATATTCCTAATACTTATATAATCCAATGGATCATAACNTACCATCATTTGTTTCTTTTTCTAAATCATCATAAATAAGTTCAGGTGTTGGTTCATCATAAAGTATTTAAAAATCTATATTCCTAATACTTATATAATCCAATGGATCATAACTTTTTTTTTAGGTGTAATCTATAAAATTAAATGTAATTTATTTAATCATATAATATCATTATAGACTTTGTAGCTATTAAATTGAAATATTAAAGATTGATAAAAAAAACATACATATTTCTCAGATTAAAATTGTATCGAATATAAAAAAAGATAACTCAGCCTTTGATGCTCAGTATAATTTCTCCTCTTAGTGTGAAGTTGCTAAAAAATGCTCCAATTTCTTTTGCATTCAGATGAAGAGCATGTCCGGNAAGTAAATGTGATTTATTTAATCATATAATATCATTATAGGCTTTGTAGCTATTAAATTGAAATATTAAAGATTGATAAAAAAAAACATACATATTTCTCAGATTAAAATTGTATCGAATATAAAAAAAGATAACTTAGCCTTTGATGCTCAGTATAATTTCTCCTCTTAGAGTGAAGTTGCTAAAAAATGCTCCAATTTCTTTTGCATTTAGATGAAGAACATGTCCGAGTAAGAATATGAATTGGCAATTTTTGTAGGTTTGGAGCACAAGAGCCAAACAACTTTGATCATTTAGCTGCATAATATACAATAATAAAATTTTTATTAATTTAAAAAATATACAAATATATTATAATTTTGCTACAATAGTTTAAGAAAAAATTACCATGTTGCTTTTCTTTAGACATAGTCAGAGCAATCACATGTCCAAAAGTTTTGACATTATCTCATTATAATCTAAACTCTCTCATTACATNAGCTGCATAATATACAATAATAAAATTTTTATTAATTTAAAAAATATACAAATATATTATAATTTTGCTACATTAGTTTAAGAAAAAATTACCATGTTGCTTTTCTTTAGACATAGTCAGAGCAATCACATGTCCAAAAGTTTTGACATTATCTCAATATAATCTAAACTCGCTCATTACATGTTTTGGTTTACTAAATATGTCTTTATTTCTAATCATATCAACTAGACCTTGCATGAATTCTCGTTTATAATAATAATTGTTGCTATTATATTCAAAATACGGGTTTAAGAAAAAAAACAGCTAAGTGGATACCTTGTCGAAGCTGAAATTATCATCTCCTTTTAAAAATATTGATACATTAATATCTTTCTATGTTTTGTATATTCCATCATATAGAAAGCTAAGTGAGGGTTTCTCATCAGAGTCAACCACCCATAGTAATCTTACTAAGGTTATGATAATTTCAATTTTATCAAGTAGTCATTCAAAAACTTATAATCCAAAATGATAGAAGTTGCTTCTTTCTCTTTAATGTTCTTCGATAGCTTTGAATCAATGTTATGTTTGCTAGTAGCAAATGTTTGCAAAGTCATTCTTATGATTGTAGACACTTATCAAAGAGATAAAAGTAGTTGCAAAGTGAGTTACTCCTGGATGTATTATCTCTTTCCAACCCAGTCTTTTTCGCAACCATGATAATAAGAAAACATGATTGTGAACAAATATTAACACATTCAAAGCATTATCAGCAAGTTCTTTAACCAAAGTTATGCCATTGGTATCTTTTAAATCAAGGTTCAAATAATGTGCAACATAAGGTGACCAAAAGATATTCCCATATTTCTCATGCAATTATTCTTCTGATTTTTTAATAATTTGCAATATTATCAGTTATTAGGTGAACTATATTTTCAACAACAACCTATTCAACAACTTCTGCAAAGAAACTACAAAATATTTGCATCCTTTATAATAACAAAGAAATCAATGGATTTATAAATGATATACCACGTGGGCAAAAAACTAGAAATTGATCAGTATTTTTCTTATGTTATATGTCCATCCATCCACCATTAATGTATATCCCATCTCTTTCCAACATTGCCCGATAAAACCAATAAGCAATTTGCACTCATCTTTATAATTTCTCAATAAATTTACCCTCATTCTATTATAAGAAGGAAGTTGATATATGGCTCCAATAGTAGTAATTGCAAATTTACCCTCATTCTATAATAAGTACGAAGTTGATATCTCACTCCAATAGCAACAATTGCATCAATGACTTCTGTGCAAATAACAAATTTGCTACATTAAAAGGTATGAAACAATTAAAAAGTTTTCTTGCAATTGCCATATCAGTACGATGTACAACATCTTTAGATATTAGTACACTTTCCTATGATGGTTGTGATCTTGGTTTTGTTCTAGGAATAAAATAATTATCCACTTAATCAATCTTTTTTTTTCCTATATCAAATCCTTTATGATAAGAAGTTAATTTTTTTATTTGGGAAGTGAGGAGTTCCTTTTTTGGTTGGAGTTAAGGTATTAATATCATGATATTGGCTAAAAAAAAAAGATAATTTTTTCTTAAAAAATGAAACAACACATTGTTGGAGTTAAGGTTTTAATAGCATGATATATTCCTTAACTCCAACAATGTGCTGTTTCATTCTATTAATACCTCAATCTTTGTATAATTCAACAATACAAACACTTAAATTATTTTTTTTGCATCATAACATTTAATTTCTGTAAAATGATTCTAATTAAAATTTAATTTCTCATGAACATCATGTGTAGAAATCTGAGATTGTATTTTGGATGGTTCCATTCTACCAAAAGAAATTAAGAGAGCCTAAATATTAAAATGAATAATATAAAATATTCTTGATGATAAAAAATAAATTTAGTCAACCATAGCATTCGAGAATTTAAATAAATAATCTTAAGAAGTTTATCATTATTAATATTTCAATGACAAGTTTGAGTGATAGAAAATTAAAAATCAAAGTTCACTATAATAGAAACCAAGCTAAGAATTGTTGCCTTATGCAGGCTCATGTTGATTATGTTTCACTTGCAATAATTCATTTAATAAGTCCTAACATTACCACTTCTTTTGTTTTGGAAATCCATGTATGTTTATCCTCATTTCATAAAAGGCATATGTTGACTTTAGCAATCAAAGCCAAACAATTATTTATAAAACCAATCATAGTCAGCAATCCACATATGCAATGCCTCAACTAGGTAATAAGTTAAAAATCTCTTGGGATATAACTTCAATATTTTTAATTAAATGACATAACTGCAAACTAGATGTTAATTGAGCAAAAAACCTTTCATAGTTGTATAAAAAATGCCACTTTGTTACTATGACTGTCAAACTCAAATTAACATAAATAATCAAATCAACGCCAAAACATAATAGACAATTCACATACAATGCTAATCCTAATTTCATTCATTAGAATATAATGTCTCATCCTTGAGTCTGAAGAGAGGTTACCCAAACAAGTAGCTTCATAAGAAGAACACCTCTTGTTCTCTTAGGGCACAACATTACATATATTGCTTGATGGAATCACAAACTTAGAAGTAGAAAAATAAAAAGATTAAATAAAGCATAAACCAAAATTACCAATTTCTTTGTTGCATCACATACAATTTATGCTTTTGGCAAGTGTTGATCCTAGATTTTCAACAAGTTGTTCACATTTATCATAGTATAGTGTCATAAATCAATGTATGTAAAACTTTAACCTACATACTTCCAATGAGCCAAAATGACAACTTTAAATCCAACAAAATCTTAAATCTGGTTTCTCTTTATTTTTATCGTTAATAATGGACTCAATTAGGCATGGCATTTGATGAATTCAACTCTAATATGTTGTTCCTTAAGCTCTTATTCGTGAAAGGCCTTGAGCTCTTATTTAGGAAATGCCTCATGACCTAATTTTTCTTTGCTATCGAGGGGTTTCAGAGATTTTGAGATAGGGAAAGATAATGGTTGTTACTTTTAAGAATTAAAATTTCTAATATTGTATGAAGATCTAGGGAAGCTAAAAAGCAAAAATGCAAGAGATGGGGGAAAACAAGGAGAAATAGGGTTAGCACTCACTTTCGTTAATGGTTTTTGGTAGGAGGGGGATGAAAGGATTAGAAATACTGAATAAGAGACTTTCGGTCCTTGCTGTGCTCTTGTGACCTAATCACTCACCCCTACTACAGTTGTTCACCTCTGCTCCAATTATTCGCCCTTGTGTCGTTCACCCCTTAGAGCTAAAGAGATGAGAGACCTTGATTTCGCTAGAAGAAATCTACCTCTCCTATTCGACAAAAATATAACTTGTAAGTACAAATTGTGATAATTGAACTATGAATGGTTGCACGATTATCAGGTTTGACAACGATTTAAGGCGTTCGATCCCGATTTTTTCATTGACATGATTAATTAGACAGTTGAACCATCGAATGAGTCAATTCACAGTCTAACCAGTTGAAAAGGCCAGCCTAGTGTGGCTTTCATAGCATTAGTTATTAGAACATTGAAGCCTTGGTTTTTAGGTGAAGGATAAATGAGAAATCCATCCACGAAACTATTGAGACCAACGACCTTGCAGAGCTTGTCACTTTTGGATTTCCAGATAAGATAGTTGTCGGTTAAAAACTGAAAGTGGGCAATGTCTTTGATGTTTGACATCAAGAATTTAAGGGATGAAGGTATAGGAATGTCTGGCATGGTTGGGTTGGAGGAGTTTGAAATTGGATTGGTGTAACAAGATGATACATACATCAAAAGAAATGGGAGCTAGAGAATTTAAAAAAGAAGGAAAAAAGATTGTAGAGATGGGATAGAAACTTATGCTCTTATACCATAAAATAGTGCAAAATTACAACAATTGAGGAAAATCTGAATGCTAAAAATGGATCAGCTATCCATATCAATTACAACAAGACTAACTATACCTATTCCAGCTATGTATGTATGTGTGTGTGTGTGTGTGTGTGTGTTTAACATGCTATAAAGAGAGAAAGTAGAGAGAGAATAGAGAACAACAAAAAATCTTTCAAGTGGTCTTACCACCATAATTAGTTGCATATGAAAGTAGAATGTGCAACCTAACTAAATGTGGTTAATGTAGGTCAGTTACCTTGCATGTTAGAGGAACAATTGAGTGAATGAGTTAGTGAGTGAGTGAGTGAGTGAGTGAGTGAGAGAGAGAGAGAGACTCATTTCTAATGTTTTTCTATGGAGAGCGCACCTTACATATAGTCCCTCCGTTGGTGCTACCTAAATGATCATATGGAAAGTGAGACCATAACAATACAAATGATCATTAGATTTGACAGTCTATGTAGGAGTAGCTTGTGCTGCTACAAGAACACGAAGTTGGTTTGTAAAATCTCATGCATCGTTTATACCTAGCTCGTGTGGATTGATACTTTTGTTGAGCTGAGGTGAGGCGATGATGAAGATTGTAGAGTTGATTTTCCGCGTGGGCCAATAAACCTCTTCGAAATAAACCTCAAAAATCTCTTCCCTGTCCCACTAAGCTATAGCTATTTATGGATATATAATAATAATAAAATTGTATCTATCCTTTTAAAATGAAAAAAAAAAAATCATAGCAGGTTTAAGAAAATTAAATTTAGAATTTCCAAAGCTAATATCACAAAAAAACTCCAACGACCATAAACCCTTATTTGGAGCAACTTTATAACTGTTTTGATTTTAAAGTGCCACACATATATCTCATTTCTACTTCTTTTTATCATTTATTAAATTTTTTTAATAAGAATTGATTTTAATAATTAAACCAATTAGTGTATTGTAGCTATTTAAAACTTTGTCTTCATACTTATTTAAAAAAAAATAAATAACACTAAATGCATTAGTAATTGAAAAAAACATTTTTTACATTAAATGGGAAAAATTATTGTGTGTGGACATGACAACACTTAGATGGGGAGGCTATGTCACATTAAATTCAAGTATATGTGACATGACCTCCCCATCTACGATTATCTTACGTGCAGTATCCATACGTAATAATTTCTCTTCAAACAATTATGTCCCTCAAAACTAGCAAGCTGGTCGCACAAGCAAGGATTCCCAAATTAGGGAAGGGCAGCATGTCAGGTCCCAAATCCACAGCTATCTTGGACTTTCTAGCATATCATTCATAAGATGGCATGTTTCCCTGTCTGAAAGTTTAGGACCCACAAAAGAGCAAACTTTATTCAACTGATTATTCTCGTTACAGAAGAAATAACATGCTGGGTGTCTAAATGAACCGCTATATAATTAAATACTATTCAGGTGTTCCGATGCTCATTAAATTAGCAGACAAATAATGTGACAGCCACTGACATGTCCATTAATTCTCTTCTCAAATCCTTAACAAAACAATGACGCAGTTTTCATATTGGCATGTTGAGTGAACATCTGCAGCTTAACATCAAAATGGATTAGAACTAATAGCGACATTGTCCCTCTTAGGTTGGTTACTAAGATGAAACATTTATACAAAATAAGAATTAGAACATTCTCTGGACTAGAAGCACTGAAAGGTCTGCGCAATACGGCGCTTTTAGATGAAGACGAGCATTGAAAGCAAACAGATAACCGTCTCCTTCATTTATGATCAACCAGCAGGCAACCACCACGTTCTTCAACAACGACGTTGATTCAGGCCCATTTCTGCAATTTTATCTTCTCCATATTCATGTTTTAGTTTTGCATCGAAACATTTACGAAATCATATTGAAAAAAGACAAAAAAGTAGATTAACATAATGTTATATGTTTTTCATGTATTAACTCTGTTATTTTCTTCCTCGTAGTGCTACGTAGATGCTGCAGAGGAGATTTAAATTTGGCTATTTGTTGTGAGTTGAAGGCCCTCGTTTTGGCTGCTGGTAATCCATGAATCCGAGCTCGGCCTCGACATTATTGTGAGCGTTAAACTTTTTTGTGCCATCTTTATGCCTAGATGCTTCCCTCGTCAAAAATCCATCTTTATTACTTGATCCAGCCTACATATAAAACAAACACAATTCATCATTATGATATGTTAGATGCTTGATATAAAAAAGATGAGATTAAGCCCCGCTGACGTACTATATACCACACTATTTATGTATCAGATGCCACACTAGATGTGCTGAAAATGCGAATCAAGTGGTTTAAGGGTTTCTTTTACATAAATTTGACATTGTTGCGGATGAATCTTAATATGTATATCAACTTAAAATGAACGTGTATGTAAATTCAAGATTTTTGTTATGAAAATTAATGTGCAAAGCGAAATATTTACTGACCTTCACATTTTTCTTTCTGTATAAGTGAAATTATCAGTAGGATTAGTCTTTTCTTTTCCTTAATTATACATGTTTGCATTCATGCAAGCAACCATTGGATGCATGTGGTCAATGAGTGCTGACTTTTCCCACTCTAATGCACACTCATGAATCATGCTTTAATTCTTTCATTAATTTTGTATGCATTTATTCTTTTACCACTACACCTGACAACATTACATCCAAAAAAAAGAGAAGAAGATACGTATTGCTTGGTATGCAAAGTTTACCTTAAATTGAACTTCTTGTTGTAATGCAACATGAGATGAAGGCACGTGAGCGTCAGGACTACTTCCTGCACATTCTATAACATTCAATAACATATATAGTAGTATCCAACACCATATCATGGTTAGAAAATTGGAGAAAATACAGCTAAACTGCAAATACTTGCATTGTTGAATGGTACCAAAATTGGAAATTTCTATCATCATGATGCAGGAAAGAAAGCAGAGTACTTCACAGAGAGAGAGATGAGAGGGAGGGAGAGTCTTTGGTTCAACATAATGCAGGAATAAAACCAAAAGCTGTAGAGAAGACTGCACCTGAAAGCATTTCTTGCTTTCCCATATCATCGTTCAT
>JXCR01137878.1:169237-196295 GCA_002079205.1 Phalaenopsis hybrid cultivar | reverse complement strand
TGATTTGGTTGAGTCTAGGCCAAGATCTTAAGGTTTTAGTGTGGACGGGCACGGGATCATCCGATCGGGGACGATGACGGGGAGCCATCTGATCGAGCGTGTATTAAATGGATGGGGGAGATCGCGCTGGACAACACTTCAGGACATGAATAGTGGGCTGAGTCAGCAAGCTACGTGGACGGCGGCGTCCAACCAGAGCGTGCCACGCATGCTTTCGGAGACGTCGTAGGTTGAGGTGGCACGCGCGGTTTAAATAGAAAAATAGGGGTATTTTCTTATTTATTTAATCCCAAAACTTCAAAAAAACACAACTTTGTGTAGAAAAATCACAAAAATAAAATAAAAATACTCTCTTGCTCAGTGAACAGAGCAGAACAATGTGGAATAATTTTAAAGTCTATTTGATGCATAAAATATTTTTAATAAATTAAACACTGTTTTGAATCATTTGATTCTCCATGCATATTGGCACATCACCTTGGCTTGAAATTTTGACATGTTGTAGCCTCTATGAGGGGAAAAATTCTATGATTTTTCCAAAGTCGGTGAAGGTCCCTATACAGAAAACCATCTTTTTCAAGTTATTTCAAATCATTTCCTTAAAATAATCATGGAAATTAGCATATTGGTTATTAAATCCTAAGAAAATTTTGGAAGGTCCACCATGACTAGAGAAACCTTCAGAAATAATTTCACGGGTCAAGTCATTTAAAATGCACTTAAATTTTGCAAACACTAAATCATTAAGATAATTAACTTTGGAAAATATAAACATTTAGATGACTTTATATTTTATCTCCACTGTGATTTATGATCCAGGGAACTCATCATAAAAATTTCAAAATATTTTGAGTTCATTTGACGCCTTAAGTTGATTTTTAAAGATAAATACAACTTTTAACACTTCAATGATTTTTAAAAAAATAAAATAGAACTAAAAAAAATTTGAATCTTAATTTTTTGAGTTCTCTCTGATCAGAGGTATTTTCTAAAAATAAAATAATATTTAATATAAAAATTTCATTTTTAGCCTATTCTAAATATTTAAATAATTAAAAATTCATAAAAATCATAAAAACAAAAAAAACTCATGGAAATGTTCCAAATTGTTTCCTAATCACTTAGGAACAATTAGAATATTTTTTCTGGTTTTCTAAATAACGATATTGAATTTCAAAGCTTAAAAATAATTTTTAAAAGGCTAAAAATGAGTTTTCACTAAAATAATTCCAATAAATCAAGGAAAAATCAAAAAAATATAAAATTTGCTCCTCTGAGTCCTTTGACCTTAAAGAGATTTTTCAAAAATTCAAAAATTAATTTTCACCACTTAAATAACCCAGAAATTAAAATAATTCTAATAAATCACAGAAAATTCAAAAAATCATGAAATTTTGTCCAAAGGTTTTTCTGGTCTAGGTCTACCTCCAGTAAAAATTTCAAAGGATTATAATTTACCTTGATCATGTTAAGAATTTTTTTTGAAAAATCCTATTCTTGCAGTAAAATAATTATATAAATTAAATTAATTTTTTTAAAAATAAATCACATTTTCTCCTCTGATGTCTCAATTGACCCATGAATGAGGTAGAATAAAAACTTAAAAGTCATTTGAATCGAAAAATCACATTTTCTTCTCTAATGTCTTAATTGACCCATGAATAAGGTAGGATAAAAATTTCAAAGTCATTTAGATTAAATTTGATAAATTATGAAGTGTTAGAGCCTTAAGGGCAAATGTGTAATTTTGGAAATTTAGTCTTAATTAACATTTAGGCTTAATTCAAGGAGGATCTTAATTGACCCATGAATGAGGTAGGATAAAAATTTCAAAGTCATTTGAATTTAATTTTACTAAATTTATGAAGTATTAGAGCCTTAGGGGCAAATGTGTAATTTTGGAAATTTAGCCTTAATTAACATTTAGGCTTAATGCAAGGAAGGAAAATGGGTAACTTCTAATCTTAATCAATTTATTTCATGCTTGAAACACAAGGCGTTAGTTGGTAGAAACAAATCTCATTTTCTTAATTAAGATTAATAAATTTCTAAATTATTTAAGTTTGACNTTTAATATAAAAATTTCATTTTTAGCCTATTCTAAATATTTAAATAATTAAAAATTCATAAAAATCATAAAATAAAAAACTCATGGAAATGTTCCAAATTGTTTCCTAATCACTTAGGAACAATTAGAATATTTTTTCTGGTTTTCTAAATAATGATATTGAATTTCAAAGCTTAAAAATAATTTTTAAAAGGCTAAAAATGAGTTTTTACTAAAATAATTCCAATAAATCAAGGAAAAATCAAAAAAATATAAAATTTGTTCCTCTGATTCCTTTGACCTTAGAGAGATTTTTCAAAAATACAAAACTTAATTTTCACCACTTAAATTACCCAAAACTTAAAATAATTCTAATAAATCACAAAGAATTCAAAATATCATGAAATTATGTCCAAAGGTTTTTCTGGTCTAGGTCTACCTCCAGTAAAAATTTCAAGGGATTATAATTTACCTTGATCAAGTTAAGAATTTTTTTTGAAAAATCCTATTCTTGCAGTAAAATAATTATATAAATTAAATTAACTTTTTAAAAAATAAATCACATTTTCTCCTCTGATGTCTCAATTGACTCATGAATGAGGTAGAATAAAAACTTAAAAGACATTTGAATTGAATTTGACAAATTATGATGTGTTAGAGCCTTAGGGACAAATGTGTAATTTTGGAAATTTAGCCTTAATTAACATTTAGGCTTAATGCAAGGAAGGAAAATGGGTAACTTCTAATCTTAATCAATTTATTTCATGCTTGAAACATGAGGGGTTAGTTGGTAGAAACCAATCTCACTTTCTTAATTAAGATTAATAAATTTCTAAATTATTTAAGTTTGGCATGATCAAGATAAGTTAATACATTTTAATTATTAAAATTTGGAAGCTTATTAAAATTAAAATGAGTCCAAATTAAGATTAATAAATTTCTAAATTATTAAAATTTGAAAGTTTATCAAAATTAAATGATCCTCGACTTAGGGGTATGACTTTTGAAGTCAATAATTAATCAATTTAATACCCCTATCTTGAATTTNTCGAATTCATACCTAGGCCTTACACCAAGACCAGGGACTCAATCCCTAGCCTCTTTGGACCCCAACGAACGTTCCGATGCACCTCTGATCGAAGCTTCCCTTCTCAGAGTTAGCCTCCTTGGACCCCAATGAACGTGCCGAGCACCTCTGATCGAAGCTTCCCTTCTCAGAGCAAAGTATAAAACTTCTCCTTCTCCCGAGCTTATTTTGATTCTCCATTTACTTAAGCTTGATTTCATGGTAGCTTAGTCGTATGGATGTGTTCGTCTCACTTAGATGAGTTCATAAGATCAAACCCGAAGTGATTTGGTTGAGTCTAGGCCAAGATCTTAAGGTTTTAGTGTGGACGGGCACGGGTTCATCCTATCGGGGGCGATGACGAGGATCCATCTGATCGAGCGTGTATTAAATGGATGGGGGAGATCGCGCCGGACAGCACTTCAGGACATGAATAGCGGGCTGAATCAGCAAGCTACGTGGACGGCGGCGTCCAACCAGAGCGTGCCACACATGCTTTCGGAGACGTCGTAGGTTGAGGTGGCACACGTGGTTTAAATAGAAAAATAGGGGTATTTTCTTATTTATTTAATCCCCAAAACTTCAAAAAAGCTATCTTGGTGTAGAAAAATCACAAAAATAAAATAAAAATACTCTCTTGCTCAGTGAACAGAGGAGAACAATGTGGAATAATTTTAAAGTCTATTTGACGTATAAAATATTTTTAATTAATTAAACACTGTTTTGAATCATTTGATTCTCCATGCATATTGGTACATCACCGTGGCTTGAAATTTTGACATGTTGTAGCCTCTATCAGGGGAAAAATTCTATGATTTTTCCAAAGTCGGTGAAGGTCCCTATACAGAAACCCATCTTTTTCAAGTTATTTCTAATCATTTCCTTCATCATGGAAATTAGCATATTGGTTATTAAATCCCAAGAAAATTTTGGAAGGTCCATCATGACTAGAGAAACCTTTGGAAATAATTTCACGGGTCAAGTCATTTAAAATGCACTTAAATTTTGCAAACACTAAATCATTAAGATAATTAACTTTGGAAAATATAAACATTTAGTTGACTTTATTTTTTATCTCCACTATGATTTATGATCCGGGGAACTCATCATAAAAATTTCAAAATATTTTGAGTTCATTTGACGCCTTAAGTTGATTTATAAAGATAAATACAACTTTTAACACTTAAATGATTTTTTAAAAAAAAAATATAACTCAAATAATTTTGAAACTTAGTTTTTTGAGTTCTCTCTCNGTGATCCCCCAAACTGATTATTTGATACCATTTGGATAACAGCAGGTTTAAGCTCAAATGAATTAGCTACGATAGTAGGTTTTTGAATACTACAATGAAGTTCATCTACCGTATGGTTGACATAATCTTGTAAGGGTCTAAACTCTTGATGAATTTCAACATTTTGATTGTTTTTGTTTGTCATTTCTGTAATTTTTTTAAAATTTTCAAGGTTTTTGTTTTTGTTTTATTTTTTTGACTTTTTTAACAGTTCTCTCTAATTCAGAATCATAGGGCACTAGTCTTTCAAAACCTGAACTACACATACACTTAACATAAAATCAAAATAAAATAAAACACTCAAAATAAAATACAATAATTGTTAAAGTTTAAATAATACTTTTTAAAAATAGAAGTTTTCTTTTAAATCAATAAAAATTTAATTTCCCTGGAAACGACGCCAAAAACTTGATCCCAATAATTTTTATATGTAAGTATTTATGAAGTTGACACCACTACCTGAAGATTTTAATCCCCGACAACGGCGCCAAAAACTTGATCCCCGATAATTGCTTAAATGCAACAGTATAACAATACTTTAATTATATTTTTACTTATATTTCCTTACTTTGCAACAGATTCAAAATTTGATCCTAAAGAAAATAAGAATTTAACTTTTCAATTTATATATAATGGGATACTACGCAAGTATACGTATTATCATCAAGTAATATAAGGCTTTTTGATTAAGACCTGAGTATCGAACCCATAGTGAAATAATGTAATATGCTTTATTGATCTGCAAACTTTTTATTTAAAAAATAATTTAAACTAGAGATGTATTAACAGTAATTAAAATTTAAATATTTTTGGTATTTTTGATACTTTGACAAAACAGTAACAATTTTAAAAGATAACTTGAGTTTTTGTAAGAGAAAAGAACTGGATTTGAAAATATGTTTCTCCTTATCATGAATCAGTAATAAGCATAGGAATTCTGTTATGGTAGTATGCAAATTGTGTTGTGCCAAATAGGAGTAATTTTATTCTTTACCCTTACTAGAGATGCTATAAAGAACATTGGCTAATTTAAAGTTTGAATTGTTCTAAAGACCAGCTAGGCAGAGAAGATACTAGCTCTCACTCTAGAGTTCCGTAGATTCCCTCCACCTGGGGGCTAACATCTCGTATCAAAACCTAATATAATAAACCAAGTTGAGGGCTTTAACCTGTCACTTTAAATTTCTCTAACTCTACCCTTCAATGATTACTTCTCTATTTATTTGCACTAAATCATATGAATTACATTCTCATTCATACAACCTCTNAGAAGTATCGAACTGATTTAATGTGAAAATTGAAATTATTGGATCAATTTCGAAAAGTTATGAATCAGAAGTTTCGAATTGATTCGATGTGAAGATTGAAATTATCAGATCAATTTTGAAAAGTTATGAATGAGAAGTATAGAACTGATTCGATCTGAAAATTGAAATTATCGGATCAATTTTGAAAAGTTATGAATCAGAAGTATATAACTGATTTGATGTGAAAATTGAAATTATCAGATCAATTATGAATCAGAAGTATTGAACTAATTCAAAGTGGAAAATTAAAAATTATCGGTCAATTATGAATCAGAAGTATTGAACTGATTCAAAGTAAAAATTGAAATTATCAGATCAATTTTGAAAAATTATGAATCAGAACTATCGAACTTATTCGATGTGAAAATTGAAATTATCAGATCAATTATGAATCAGAAGTATTGAACTGATTGAAAGTAAAAATTGAAATTATCAGATCAATTTTGAAAAGTTATGAGTTAGGAATATCGAACTGATTTGATATGAAAATTGAAATTATCAGATCAATTTTGAAAAGTTGTAAATCAGAGTTATAGGACTGATTTGATGTGAAAATTGAAATTATCGGATTAATTTTGAAAAATTGTAAATCAGAGTTATCGAACTGATTTAAAATACCCTGTGTTTCAGAAAGCGTAATGCGTAGAAATTTATGTTTTTTTTTAAAAAGATTTGCAAGATTTATTTACAAATATCATATAGAGTTTGTGACTCCATAGGGATATCATGGAAAACAAAATTGTGTAAAATGTGTGATTTTGTAGGGATGTAGACTAAACGAGGTCATACTGCACAAGCAAGGAGTCTCAAAATAAAGAAAACCTATTCGGCAAATTTAATTTGTCTGTTGTAAAATTCTATCATTGATTCATTCAGTCATTTTTACAATATATCATGTATATATCTCAAAGATAAAAAGTACATTATGCTATACGCATAATGAGTACATAATATAAAGTACAAAACAAGCTGTCTTCATATCGCTATTTTACAAATTTATACATTTGTATGTATTCCAGTAGAAGATCTTCTTGTGAACTGTGCTATGAGTTTCTAAACAAGCTGACCTTCTAGGCTGTTGTTTTGGGATAGCCTAGTGGTGCAACGAGTCTATAACTCATATGGTTGCAACTCTTCAAGTTCCAGATCTGGCTGAAATCCATATGGAGTTTTGTCGTCACTCATCCTTCTGAAAGTTATCGACACTCGACGGTGTCGAACTTTCGAAATACAATGTTTCGCTATATCGTCTCCATTTCCTTTCAGAATTAGAACAGATCCTCTTGGTAAAGAAATTTCAACAGATCCACAAAATTCACCTGGACCGATTATCTCTATATCTGTACCAAATAGCATACTGCTCTCTGATACGAAGGAGACCGTACAGAACGGTCGAACAAAATCATGATGGTCAATATGCAGAGGGATACAATCCCCTTCTTCATAAATGTTATTTATGCAACTATTAGGAATACAATTTGCCAGAATTATGCTCCATTGGACCATCCATGTGATCATCCTATTTATCATGGGTGGCATTGGCTCCACCTACTCATGTTGTAAAATTCTTGGAAGGTTTCCTTGTCGATCTATCTTATAATTATAACAGCAACCGCATTGTATCGTAATGCGACCCTTGCCTCTCATCCATTTTTTAGGTTCGGAATATGTTCTTCCGGATAGCAATCCTGCTTTGCCTCTGATTTGGAGGTTAAACACACAATCAAGTACTTCTTGTTGCTCTGTAAGAGAAAAGACCTCTGTATATAATTCCAATCCCTCCAGAATATTACATAGTTTCCCTCGACTATTTCAAAATGTTCAAAAACATTGCATTTAACTTTATGGATTTTTGCAAGCTTGACTTTGCCTGGATATGATGGATAACGAGCTTCATCATTTAACCGATTATTAATGATTGGCTACCATGTTAGTGGTGGTATTATTTCCACCGGATTATACACCTCAATTTGAGTTGGCGCATAAAAACTGTCCCATGGATAATGCTTAACTGTGTTTGTATCATCGATCGGCAAATCATCATATCTTATCAACTCATTAGCTGATGAGTAATCATCATAATTACAATATTGTCCTAGATGTAGGACATTGCAACCTGAGCATTCTACAAAGGCTCCTATAGAATGTCCTTGTTCAAGTGTTGCAGAATGGCAAGTGGAACAAACCGAACTGGAATTGGAGTAAATCCATGCTGGTGATGGTTCCGGACGCTGTACCAATTGTACTTCATCTTCTGTCAGCGGCAGACTGTCAGAAGACTCCCTCATGTTGACATTATACATATATCTTTCTGGGATCGCAAATAATTTTTCTTTTTCTTTCTTCGCTTTGGCCAGAGCTCTTTGTTTTTTTCGGTCAGCATTTCTTCGCTGAGTCCTACGTAATGAAGCGAAAGGTATTTTTGATTATCGGCAACTATCAAATTTCCTGCCGAAGTAACTATCATGGAAGGCAAACGGCTGCTTGGCCCGTCCATCGGATCTTGTTCTTCAATAATTTCTTTACCTTTTGAGGAAGAGAGAATCCTGGTGCTGAATTTGAGTAATGAGGGCAATCCCTCTTTTTCTCGTTCTTCAACAGCATCCATTAGTGGATTTTCATACTCTACGTTAATATTGTCAAACTTCATATCGAAGTTGATTATTCCGCCTTGCGGTACCTCTTCTTTGTTTAAAGCGAGGTTTAAACTGTCTTTGAAAGCAAAGATCAGCCGCGATCCTGTCATCTCCTCCTTAAATTAACAGGGAGACATCAGTGAGCTTAAATTGTTTATGAACCAGAATAAAACATAGTTCAATTAACGTATATTTTATCTTGTTAATATAATATGCGATACCAAGAATTTTCATTAATTTTTTATATTAATTNTTCCCATGCTTCATAAATAGATTCCCCTTCAAACTGATTAAAAGATGTAATATCATTTCTAAGCTTTGTAGTCTTTGATGGTGAAAAATATTTAGCAAGGAATTTTTGTGCTAAATCACCCCAGGTTCTGATAAATCCAGGTGCTAAAAAATTCAAGCACATCTTAGCTTTATCCCTCAGTGAGAAAGGAAATAACCTAAATCTTATGACATCATCTGATACACCATCACATTTAAATATAACACATAAAAAATAGCATGTAAATTTGGATCTTTAGTTGGTGATCCCCCAAACTGATTATTTGATACCATTTGGATAACAGCAGGTTTAAGCTCAAATGAATTAGCTACGACAGTAGGTTTTTGAATAGTACAATGAAGTTCATCTACCGTAGGGTTGGAATAATCTTGTAAAGGTCTAAACTCTTGATGAATTTCAACATTTTGATTGTTTTTCTTTGTCATTTCTGTAATTTTTTTAAAATTTTCAAGGTTTTTGTTTTTTTTTATTTTTTTGACTTTTTTAACAGTTCTCTCTAATTCAGAATCATAGGGCACTAGTCCTTCAAAACCTGAACTACACATACACTTAACATAAAGTCAAAATAAAATAAAACACTCAAAATAAAATACAATAATTGTTAAAGTTTAAATAATACTTTCTAAAAATAGAAGTTTTCTTTTAAATCAATAAAAATTTAATTTCCCTGACAACGACGCCAAAAACTTGATCCCGATATTTTTTATATGTAAGTATTTATGAAGTTGACACCACTACCTGAAGATTTTAGTCCCCGACAACGGCGCCAAAAACTTGATCTCCGATAACTGCTTAAATGCAACAGTATAACAATACTTTAATTATATTTTTACTTATATTTCCTTACTTTGCAACAGATTCAAAATTTGATCCTAAAGAAAATAAGAATTTAACTTTTCAATTTATATATAATGGGATACTACGCAAGTATACGTATTATTATCAAGTAATATAAGGCTTTTTGATTAAGACCTGAATATTGAACCCACAGTGAAATAATGCAAGATGCTTTATTGATCTGCAAACTTTTTACTTAAAAAAATAATTTAAACTAGAGATGTATTAATAGTAATTAAAATTTAAATATTTTTGGTATTTTTGATATTTTGACAAAACAGTAACAATTTAAAAAGATAACTTGAGTTTTTGTAAGAGAAAAGATTTGGATTTGAAAATATCTTTCTCCTTATCATGAATCAGTAATAAGCATAATAATTCTGTTATGGTAGTATGCAAATTGTGTTGTGCCAAATAAGAGAAATTTTATTCTTTACCCTTACTAGAGATGCTATAAAGAACATTGGCTAATTTAAAGTTTGAATTATTCTGAAGACCAGCTAGGCAGGGAAGATACTAGCTCTCACTCTAAAGTTCCGTTGATTCCCTCCACCTGGGGGCTAACATCTCATATCAGAACCTAATATAATAAACCAAGTTGGGGGCTTTAACCTGTCACTTTAAATTTCTCTAACTCTACCCTTCAATGATTACTTCTCTATTTATTTGCACTAAATCATATGAATTACATTCTCATTCATACAACCTCATGTGTTTCTTTCCAAGTATTGACTGAGACAATACCAACCCGGTTCTTACATGTTCTCACAACCAATTTTAACATCTGGATTTCCCAAATCAAGAAGTAAACGAATTTCATGGAATTAAACCATCACAAATTTTTCCAACATTAAAGATTAATACTCTCCAAAACANTCCAAGTATTGACTGAGACAATACCAACCCGGTTCTTACATGTTCTCACAACCAATTTTAACATCTGGATTTGCCAAATCAAGAAGTAAATGAATTACATGGAATTAAACCATCACAAATTTTTCCAACATTAAAGATTAATACTCTCCAAAACTTCCATCCAACACTTTAATTACTTATCATTTTAACGAGAAAGATAAAGAAAACTACTCAGAATCCACGGAGAATATAAAACCATACCTTAGTTTAAAAGTATAAATCATTGTCAAACCTACAAGAAGTCTTGATTAAAATCAAAAGTAGTTTAAAAATAAAAGATAAAAACATATCTCAAATCCTGTACCANCTACTCAGAATCCACGGAGAATATAAAACCATACCTTAGTTTAAAAGTATAAATCATTGTCAAACCTACAAGCAGTCTCGATTAAAACCAAAAGTAGTTTAAAAATAAAAGATAAAAACATATCTCAAATCCTGTACCGAACTCTTGAAGTTCCTTTGAATCTCTTTTATTTTTCAACACTCTAAAATCTCAAAATAAAACTAAACACAAATGGAAAATAGTAAATTTTGTGCGGTGCTTAAATCTCTCCACAAGATTCTCCATGATCCTCCCCCACTTCAAGCACCCACATCAAATGTAAAAACTTCCTTCTTTTATAAATCTTCAAGTGGTGCCTTGGAAACTCTTTAAAATGTGTCCAAATTCTATGTACTCTCCAAGGGATGCCTCNAAAACAAATGGAAAATAGTAAATTTTGTGCGGTGCTTAAATCTCTCCACAAGATTCTCCATGATCCTCCCCCTCTTCAAGCACCCACACCAAATGTAAAAACTTCCTTCTCTTATAAATCTTCAAGTGGTGCCTTGGAAACTCTTTAAAATGTGTCCAAATTTTATGTATTCTCCAAGGGATGCCTTCTTTCGCATGTTTTTTAATAATATTTTCATTTCTAGTGGTCATAACCACCCTCTTTAGTCATTAGGTGCCTCAAATACCTCTTCAAAATTTGGTCAAATGAAGAAAACCGCCAAATAATTGCCTTTGGCGCTTAAGCACGGGGCCTTTGGCAATTAGGCGCGGCCTTATATAGTTATCTGGCTCTTAAGTGTCAAATCTGGCACTTAGGTGCCAAAACACCTTTGCACAATTTTCATTTTTTTGTTCCAAATTTGATCCTTTTTCATTTCCNGTCATTAGGTGCCTCAAATACCTCTTCAAAATTTGGTCAAATGAAGAAAACCGCCAAATAATTGCCTTTGGCACTTAGGCGCGGCCTTCTCTATTTATCTGGCTCTTAAGTGTCAAATCTGCCAAAACACTTTTGCACAATTTTCATTTTTTGATCCAAATTTGATCCTTTTTCATTCCTTTTAGCAATTTTCAAGTTTGTACATGTACCTGAAAGAAAAACACACAAATGTCTTCCATTAAAGTGTAATATCTAAAAAATAGGTATAAAAATGCGTCTGAAAATACTATATATTTTAGTTGTATTTTAGGTGTATCAGTGCGCTTTTAGATTATTTCATTTACCTTTTTGTACTTCTTGGCTCGAGCTTGCTTGTTAAACAACAATATTGCCCTGCATGAAAACCAAAACTTCTAAGATAGCCGTAAAACAAAAACTAAAACTAAAAATTAAACAATATAAAATTCTCCGCCACAACATTCAAAATATAATACAACTCAAAATTTAATCAAAAATATCAAAAAATAAAAAAAATTGCAACTAAATTAAAATGTTTCTTCGGATGATTGAGAATCCCTCAGAGGAAGTAACCTATGGTTGCTAACGAGATTTCCCACTACCTAAATGAAAGTATAGAACTCATTAAGTTGAGTTTAGTAAATTCATTTAGACTAAGTGGATTCAAAAGAAAATAGTGGTGCTAGAACAAGGGAACCGTAGGATCCTAACTTGTGTCGCTCTAATCAACTTTAATATGCCCCATAATAATTAAATAACCATGACCTTAAGGGACATCTAATTTGACATCACAACTTGACACATTAGAAAACCTAAACTTGCTACGATGAGGAGCTTGGAGCTAGCATTGTGGGCAGTACGACCATCATCAATAGCAAACATGTCTACATCAGCTAAGCCCTTCCTTAAATTTAAACAACCAAGTCATTGGACTTCGAAGTGCTTTGCTTATGCAACATAAATCCTCAACTTTTCTTTAGGTCTTTGTATAACTTTGTTGTACAATATAAGCTCTAAGTCATTTTAGGATTTTGAGGTTATCGTTCATCATGACCTAAATCCTCTTATATTTTAGGTTATTTGTGTGATTGTTTCACGCGAATGTAAGTTCTAATTAATATAATTGACAAGATGAAACATTTAAATATTTCTCTCCAAAATTAGAGCCAAACCATAGGGTAGCTTGGGAAGTCACTGAGGTTCTCCTCTGGGTCTACGACATCTCCTAGTTCTTCCTCCCTTGGATTCTACAATAAATGTTCCAAATTTGAGTCATTTCCCTTTCACACCTCTTTGTTCGGTCTCGTTGAAAAGTCCCATCCTTTTGACCTCTTTGAAGATAATATTCCCTAATTTTTATCAAGAGATTTTNAAAAACTAAAACTAAAAATTAAACAATATAAAATTCTCCGCCACAACATTCAAAATATAATACAACTCAAAACTTAATCAAAAACATCAAAAAATAAAAAAAAATTGTAACTAAATTAAAATGTTTCTTCGGATGATCGAGAATTTCTCAGAGGAAGTAACCTACGATTGCTAACGAGATTTCCCACTACCTAAATGAAAGTATAGAACTCATTAAGTTGAGTTTAGTAAATTCATTTAGACTAAGTTTATCCAAAAGAAAATAGTGGTGCTAGAACGAGGGAACCGTAGGATCCTAACTTGTGTTGCTCTAATCAACTTTAATATGCCCCATAATAATTAAATAACCATGACCTTTAGGGACATCTAATTTGACATCATAACTTGACACATTAGAAAACCTAAACTTTCTACGATGAGGAGCTTGGAGCTAGCATTGTGGGCAGAACGACCATCATCAATAGCAAACATGTCTACATCAGCTAAGCCCTTCCTTAGATTTAAACAACTAAGTCATTATACTTCGAGTTGTTTTGCTTATGCAACATAAATCCTCAACTTTTCTTTAGGTCTTTGTATAACTTTATTGTACAATATAAGCTCTAAGTCATTTTAGGATTTCGAGGTTATCGTTCATCATGACCTAAATCCTCATATCTTTTAGGCTATTTGTGTGATTGTTTCACGTGAATGTAAGTTCTAATTAATAAAATTGACAAGATGAAACATTTAAATATTTCTCTCCAAAATTAGAGCCAAACGATAGGGTAGCTTGAAAAGTCACCAAGGTTCTCCTCTGGGTTTGTGACATCTCCTAGTTCTTACTCCTTTGGATTCTACAATAAATGTTCCAAATTTGAGTCATTTCCCTTTCACACCTCTTTGTTCAGTCTCATTGAAAAGTCTCATCCTTTTGACCTCTTTGAAGATAATATTCCCTAATTTTTATCTAGAGTTTTCTTAAGTGACTTTGTTTATCTAAGTTGTAATTAACTATAGGGGCTTGCCCTTATAGGAAGTTTTTCAGAACCCAGCTTATCATAAACCCTATTTAATTTTTTGTATTAAATAGGGAATCTTGTCGGCTTATAAATAAAATGGTTTTCGGAGACCAAACGGATGTCATACATTTCATAGTTTAGTTGATCGAACCTCACGCTTAAGTCTTATGTTTATCATTCGGGATAGATACATGGCTTGAAGTGTAGTGCTCTTCCATTTGAACTCTNCTTATAAATAAAATGGTTTTCGGAGACCAAACGGATGTCATACATTTCATAGTTTAGTTGATCGAACCTCACACTTAAGTCTTATGTTTATCATTCGGGATAGATACATGGCTTTAAGTGTAGTGCTCTTCCATTTGAACTCTGAANATATACATACATATATATATATATATATATATATGTACATATATATACATATATATGTATATATACATATATATGTATATATATATACATATATATGTATATATAGATATATATATATATGTATATATATATATATATACGTATATATATATATACATATATATTTATATCTGTGTGTGTGTGTAAATTAAATGCCTTTCCGAAGCGGGAGACGGGATTCCGATTCCGGCGGTCGAGAGCTTCCAATGGGCAACTTCTTAACTAAAATTGTGTCGACAAATACCATGGGTTAAATGGTAGAAACCAATTTGCCTCCTATCCACGATATAAATAAAATTATAATTTTCTAAATTATCATGATTTGGAAGTTAATCAAAATCAAATCACTTATTAGGAGGATGATAGCTCACTTATTTTAAGCCCAAAATTTGGATGACATGATCATTCAATAAGGATATGTATCAATTAAATTTAATATCTTAATGATATTCACTTTCTCCCTTTAAAATTATTAAGGGGTTGTTAGTGAGCTAGGCTTGATGTTTAAACTTGTTTGATGGGATTTAGAAAAATAATATGATTAATGATAAAAACATCTAAGAACTACAAGCCTAGCTTTAATGGTGGGTACAAAATTTTTAATGACTCAATCTTGCCTTAGGGGCAATCACCTGCATAACTCTTAAATGAAATATCAACTTATTAACTGAGTATCCTGCTCTTAGGATGATTAAAATCTTGAAGTTCACCGAGTAGTTGGGTAAAAATTTAACTTGAACTCTGATGATTAATGGAATGATATAATAAGTTCAAAATGAACTCGAAGTGTTTCAAAAGATCTTTAAAGTAGTTTAGGGTCATTCCCCGAACACTTTGGAATCTCTTGGACATTTTTAAGGACAAATTGAACATGTTATATATTGTTCCAAAATCATCCGCTAAGATCTTTTGAAACTCAGTAAGTCATAGTTTGGAGTCTGTTAGATACACCTTCATCTACTTTTTCAATTTTTTTTAAAATTTTGGAAAATTATATACCTGTAGCAAAAAGCCAACGTTTCAGCTGGAATGTTGGGAAGATGATAGGTGTGCTTTTAATAGTGTTATTTATTTTCTGTCATTTTACTTTTTGCAATTTACTTTCATTGCAAAATACTAAAACTGCTTGGGTGTGCACTCTACCTTTCTTGCAAAGTCAAAACAACTTTTGAAAAAATTAAGTATCATTTTAAAAAATCTAACCATAAATTCTTTGAAATGTCACTAAACATAAAACATCCTTTCAAATTTATGAGAGTCTCTTAGAGGAGGTAACCCATGGTTGCTAACGAGATCCCCTAATTTTAAATGGGTTTCACAACTCATTTAAGCTAAGTAAATTCAAAAGAAAATAGTGATACCAGAACGATGGAGCCGTAGGATCCTAACCGGTGTCACTCTAATCAACTTTAACCCCCCTTCCCATATGATTGAACATTTAACTTATCATTTAAACCTTTGAACCTTAGACTTTATGACTGTTACTTTGCCGAGGAACTTGGAGCTAACTTTTTGGGCAGCCTATAACAAAACGAGGATCTACAACAACACATCTTTCCTTAAACAACAAGCCATAAGACTTCAAGGTTATTTACTCAGTGCGACATAAATCCTCAACTTTTTCTTTAAGCTTTTGTATGGCTCTGCTATATAATTTATGCCCTATTTTATTGTAGGATTCCAAGGTTATTGTTCATCATAACCTAAATCCTCACATCTTCCAGGTTATTTGTGCGACTGTCTCACATAAATGTAAGCAATAATTAATAAAATTGGAAGTATGAAACACTTATTTCCTTCTCAAAATTGAAGCCGAACCATAGGATGACTTGGGAAGTCATCGAGGTTCTCCTCAGGATCCACAACATCTCCTAGTTCTTCTTTCTTTGGATTCTAAAAATAAATGTTTCAAATTTGAGTCATTCTCATTTCACACCTCTTTATTTGATCTTTTAAAAAGTCCTATCCTTTGAAATTTTTGAAGGCAATAACCCCTGATTTTTATCGAAAGTTTTCTTAGGTGACTTCGGTGATCTAAGATGTAATTAACTATAGGGGCTTGCCTTTATAGGAAACTTTCAAGAACTCAACCTAGTATAAACCCTATTTAATTTTTTGTATTAAATAGGGGAACTTATCGATCAACATAAAAAAAATAGTTTTTCACAGACTTAAACGGATGCCATGAACTCTATATTTTATTTAATTAGACTTATCAGTAAGTAACGTGTCTGCATTTTGGGATATATGCATCGCTTCTGGTATTAGGCTTGTTTATTTAAACTACCAAGGATAAGAGATTGATCTAGTCTTATATTTTCAAAATCTAAAATACTACTTTTTCCAAATAATATATATATATATATTAAATTAAATTAAACTGGGCGTCGGGATACCCATTTTAGTGATAAACAATTTCAAATTTGGCGACCGACAACTTCTGGCGACTCCACTGGGAATTTTTTTCTCTCTATTTATATCAGAGAATATTTTCTTTATACATTGGTAATGTGTTCATGTCCCTCATGAACCAAATTACCCTTCTTCCATTGACATGCTTGACCAATTTCTTTCTTAAGTACGGTCAACTATTTTGGACTTCAGGAACGTTTATTTTGTCACCTTCGATTAGAGAGGTTAAGGAGTTCATTAGGACTTTTATCTTTGTGTGTGGTCGGACCCCCAATAGGTGTGTTGGTGGACTAGTTCCACTTGGGCATTGTGTTTTGTAAAGTTGGTCATGCGTCGGTCGTGCACTGGGTCCTAAACTTTACTTTCCTCTTTGTGTCCTCTCGAGTTTGGTTTGCTACTTGACAAATTAAATCGAATTGTGACGTGCTGTCCTCGCTCATTAACATTTCTTATTTAATTAATTAAATCCTTCTACTTTCAAACTATTTTTACTAAATTTTAAAACCTTCACAAACTAAAATTAAATAAATACTTGCCTAGTCTACAGATCGGCCTTTGTTAATTTTTAGTGTTCGCACTACAATTACAATATGTTGGCCAATTAACTAACCCAAAAGCTTTCTTTTTGAAGCTGCTGCAAAGGCGTTCCCGACGGTCACTTTCTCCTGCAACCTGCCAACTAGACACGATGCTTGCAATGTCCCTCCAAGCATCAAGTTGGGTACTGGATTCGATGAGCTCAAAGTCGTTCTTGCGAAAGCCTTATTCACAATAATGAAAGTTGCCACTCCAGAAGTACAGTAGCAGCTTGCAGAGTTCAACCTGAATTGTCCCCATGGTTTCCCTTCTTGTAAGAAGTTGAAAGGCACTGCTACCCTGAAATCTGTTAAATCTATTGTTCACATTTCTATCAAATGTAAGGAGTTTATGATCATTGAAGATGCAAGTGAGGGATTCATCATCAAGCCTTCGGTGTTTAAAATTGGATCAAGTTCTAAATCTGCATCGTTGAACCTATGTTAAAGGAGAAACTGCAGTTGAAAAATTTCGAAGGTTGTTAAGGCCCAAATTTCTGAAAAGATACGCGTTGACGAGTTTCCTCACCAGGAGTTATTTAGATTACTTAAGTCCTCTCTACTTCTGTGAGGGATTAGGTTCCACCCCATAATGGACACTAATGGATATGAAATTATTCAATAGATTGCAACTACCTTGTCGTTACGTCACGGTCGTAATGAGGTGAAGGAGAAGCCCACTCCTATCACCAAAGTTCATATGGTGTTCCCGAGGTTGGCTGTTAAAGAAGGATGTTCTGTCGTTGAGCTACTTAAATGAGTGGGATGTGTAGTGTCCCCTCGGATGAAGAAAGAGATTTTAAGGGATGTCAAATCTGCACGATAGTCTCAGAAGTCAACTGAAGTTTTGTCATCTATATTCCCGTCAGGTTCCGTCTTAGGAGTCAAAATGATATTACTATCACTACCTCAGATCCTACTACCACTGTTACTCTAAGGTCTGCAGAACATCGACCAGTCAAGTCATGTATGGGTCCAAGGATACCACCAGTTCTTGCTCATAAGAGTGCCTCTAAGAAGGAGAAGACAAAGAAGTCACCTGATATTGTATTTGGTCTGCACCATGGGGAGCATGCCTCTCTTCGACATGCGGATGCCATTGTTGAGACACCTCATCTCAAGACATCACCATCAAACAAGAAGTTATGGGTACCCAAGGTCATCGTACCAATACAGTTCAATGAACTCGTATGGAAAGAATGTGGAATGAAGCAAAGGTCTGAAGTATCAGACATCGTTGCAGCTACTGCTACTGAGTTTTATGAACAAGTGGAGGATTTTCAGGAAAGTCCTTCAGATCTCGAGATGATCCAGGAGGAGATAATTGAAGAGAAAGTTGAAAAAATCAAGGTTGAGATTTTTGAGTTGGTCAAAGAATACAGAATTGCCATTGATGATGATGAAGATTTTCATGTTAATGATTATCTCGATGAGGATTTCATATATATTTATTTCATTGAGACTAGAGCCACTACATTTGCATGCGATGCCCAACCTCTTATTGAAAGGAACGCCACAGATGATTTGCATAAGACTGTTCGACTGAGAGATGAGCAAATTAATTAGATGGAAAAGAGAATGGAAGGGATGGCCACCATGGCTATAGTTCATGGACATTCTCAGTCACAACAATTAGCTTCTACAAGAGTCAACCGACAAGAAATAGTTTATATTTCCGATGAAAGGAGAGAAGTTTCCTCTAGCAACAGAGATGATCAGCAGAAGAAGGATTCCTCATCAAGTACAATACCGGAGAAGGATATTAAGCAACTGATCAAACAACATGTTCGAAAGGCCTTAGCCCAATATAAGGTGGTGCATTGATTTCAAAAGGTAGACTTTACCCGGAGTAGTTCAATGCCATACCCTACCCTAAGGGTTTTGTGTAACCAAACTTTAAGACACTCAATGGGACTGAAAATTCCAGACAGCATGTCGCACATTTCTGAGCCAGCTGTGGCAACATCGGAGGTAATGAAGCTTTACTTTACCTCCTATTTATCAGCAGCCTGTCTGGGATCACATTTGATTGGTATGTTAAGCTACCCAACTGATCGGTCAAGATGTTTTTCAATTTAGAATATTTTTTGTAAATTCTATCATAAATCTCATAGTGGAAAGACATAAGGCTAACGAGACTTTATTAGACTATATCTTGGGTAGAGAAACCTAAGCATGAAATGTGAACCTCAACTACAGGAACATCATGCGATTTAGATTCTACTCAAAAGCATCCATGGCCCGGTAGCTTTCATGCTTAAGGGACTCACTAACAGTTTTTTGTAAAGAGGTTTGCTTTAGTCAATAGTCTACAACAGGAAGTTAAACATATGGATTCCTAAGAGAAGTCAGAAAGGTCCAGGACAACAAGGATATTTGGGAAGAAGTCCAGAATAGTAGCAATAGTCAATAGAGAAAAAAAACTGATAAAGATTCAGGCAAAACATTCTCATCAGAGTTTTCAATCGTTATCATAGCATACTCAGCATCAGCAAACACAACAATATGGCCAGTGTAGCCAATAGTCAAACCAGGGAGGACCATACCAGACATATGGTAGAAAGGTTCCGACTCTTTCAGAACAGATGAAAAGACTGTATTCTTTCAAAGATGAGGCTATGCCAAAGATGTTCAGAAACTTGATGAAAAAGCAAGAATTCAGACTACCAGAACTAAAGAAGCTAGAAGAAGCTGACAAGAAAGAGCATCCCAATTTCTACCCCTACCATCGGATGTTAGGACATAAAACAGAGGGTTGTTTCATTTTTAAGGATTGGCTCTAAATGAAATTTAAAGAAGGAAATATAACCATTTCAAAGGAATATTTAAAAGAACCTGAAAAGGGTTCTATAAATATGATCTCAGCCAAGCCAATAACTTTGATAGATCCGTATTCCGAAAAGATGGATGGAGCACAGTTTGAAGCAATTCATCCAAGAAGATACTAACTCAAATTCATACCGCTTCGGTACAGGAAGCCGATCAGAGTCTACAACTTGTCTAGCTCAAGTTAGAGATTTCACAAGAGAAACAGCCGCAACCTGAGAATAAGAATAACAACATTACAAGGACCAACAACGCAGGGGGTAGTATAGGGGCTTGCTCTGTTAGATTGGTTGTCTTGGATTCAAGGAAAAAAATCCTCGAACCCCTAACCATGTTTGATTATCTTTTTACCCCACCGGGGTATTACGAATATAGAAATTATGATTTCATCTACATTCTAACTGTTACTAGATATAACGTAATTGATTTTGATCAATATAACTCTGATCTTGATTCCCAAACCAATCCTCAAATCGTACTTAAGTCTAATGAACCTCGTTAATGAGAATGATGAAGATATCAAAAACACTAGTTATGATAGCACTAGGAGTAAGAAGACTGTCCTTGAGTACCATGGTACACTGCTCACCATCAATTTGGATCCCTTTGATTAAGAAGAAACATCATAATTTTTTTCCTAAAACATCTCAAAAAGAAGAAGAAATCACAGAACTAAATCTAAGAAGTGGAAGGAATTACCTCCAAGAACAGCTTTTGTGGATAACAAAATAAATAGTCACTCAAGAAGAGCTACCTCCACCTCCGCCAGTGGAAGAACCACGTAACCAAGTAAAGATTGGAGGATTTTATAAAGTGGATTATAACGTGCTAGCTCATCTTAGGAGGTTACCATCCAAACTAAATATATATGATGCTCTGATTCTATTCAAGGAGATGAGAGAGTCTCTGGTTACAGCCTTGCTTGACTAAGAGATTTGCTTAGCTCAGTTAGCTAGCATATCTTCAGATGAAGTTTGCTCATTAAAATAACAGCCTGGGACAACCTTCACTGATAAAGACTTATTTCTTGGTACCACCGACCACAACTGACCACTCTACATCCTTGTTAGCACCGAAAGATTTGTATTGTCTAGACCTTTTGTAGATCTGGGAGCATCACTTAACTTAATGAGTCAACGGACATTGACATACTTGGACATTGAGGCTCAGGAGCTTACAACCGATAAAATGATGTTAAAAGGATTTAATCAAAAGGGAGAAAGAGCCCTTGGATTTATTAAACTATTAATGAAAGTCAAAGAACTAGTAACAATCACAAATATCCATATCATTGATGCAGAGACCTCTTTCAATGTTTTACTTGGACGACCATCGATTCACGAGCATAATATGGTTTAGTCATCTTTACTTCAGTGCATCAAGTATTTTAAAGAAGAGCATGAACAATGCATCAGAGGAGTTTTACAACCATTATCAGTTCATGAAGTGGGCATTCAAGAAAATTTCATCTACTATGCGCCTCCAAAGAAAAATAACTTTTCTCATGAAATTGTGGCACATGAAGTAGAAGATTCAAAAGAATCACAAAAAAGAGGCCATTCAACTCCTCTTCAGTGATCTACTACCATTCCTTTACAATGAGCTGGTACAGGTTCTTTTAGCCCATACACCCGAGATCGAGGTCGGTGACGTGGATGAGGAAGAACCAACATGATTGTTGAACGGACTAAGTTAACCATCAACATTGAATTGTAAGAAAGTTTGTTGAGCTTACTTTTGGTTGAGATTTAGTTTTCCCTCTTTAGTAGCTTATGGTCTAGCCATAAAACATTCATGTTGACTATTTATAGAAAACTAGAAAAGGAACCCTCACCTTTAGAAACTCTAAACTCTTATGTGCTCAACATGAAGTTCCATATACTGATCCTAACCTCCAACACTTAGTAGGTGGGGCCACTATAGAGGAAGCTCAACAGGGGTCGCGATAGGACTGCTTGACAATAAGGTTGACCTTGGGTGCTGTTCTGGAGCTAGTTCACTCACTTGCACTCACTTACACCAACATTTACTCACAACCCAAAAACCCAAAATTGTTGACTTTGATCCCTTGATCTTTTAGGAAACTCATGTAGATGGTCCCTTACACCCTCTGACCCTAGGCTGGGGTTTAGCTAAGATGAGTACATAGAGGACCCAAATAGGGATTTCATTGGTGCATAGCTCATATAAGATGGTCTACACCCCAATTCTACTAAAATATCTAACTTAGCCTTTTGCTCCGAAATCCACCCAAATTACCTAAATTCCTATAAACCCGAAATTTGACCAAATATCCCAAATTCGTCCAAAATACCCAAAATTGTTCAAAAATCATCTTAAACCATTTGAAACTACCTAAATTGCCCAAAACATCCCAAAAATTCCAAACTTACCAAAATACCCTCAAATTTACAAAAATTACGAAAATACCCTTGGTAGCCCAAACTTTCCTAAAACGTTGAAAATATTTTCAAATGTCCCCAAAACCAATTTGAACTCTTTAATTGAACCCAATTTGGCCAATTTGACCACTTTGACCAAAGTCCCAAATTATTTTTAAATGCCCAATTTCTCCAAATTCACCTCACATACCCATCAATTTGGCCCCAATCCACCCAAATTTATATTCTAAATTCAAATTCATCTTTCATATGATCAATTCAAACCAAATCCAAGCCTAATTGACCCATGCTTTGAGCTCAATTTTGATCTAAATTAAGCCCCAATTTTAACCCTATGACTTAATCTCACCTAATTGAACCATATGATCCACTCAATTACCCCCAATTTGAATCCCAAATTCTTCCTAACAATCTTACACATCAAATTGGACCCTCAATTGGCCTTGGTCAAGCCTCAATTTCACATAATTTCAACTCACATTTAAAATCCCAAAATTTGCCCCAAATTGGCTATGTTTCCAAATTCCATCAAATTGAATGCCTTGTTGACCTCACTTTTGGTTTAAGTTTAATTTTCCCTCTTTAGTAGCCTAAGGTATAGCCATAGGACTTTCCTATTGACTATTCCAAGAAAACTAGAAAAGGAACCCTCACCTTTAGAAACTTTAAACTCTTTTGCGCTCAACTTGAAGTTCCATATAATGGTCCAAACCTCTAGCACTTAGTAGGTGGAGCCACTATAGAGGAAGCCCAAGGGGAGTCCCCATATGTCTGTTTTGCCTTAAAGTTGAACTTGGGAGTTGGTCTGGAGCTAGTTCACTCACTTGCACTCACTTGCACCTACTTTCTCTCACAACCATAAAACCCAGAATTGTTGACTTTGATCTCTTGATCTTCTGGGAAACTCATGTAGATGGTCCCCTAGACTCACTGGCCCTAGGCTGGGGTTTAGATAAGAACAGTACATAGAGGACCCAAATGGGCATTTCATTGTTTCATAGCTCATATAAGGTGGTGGGCACCCCAATTCTACAAAAATATCGAACTTAGCCTTTGCTCCCAAGTCCACCCAAATTACCTGAACACCTTCAAACCCCAAATTTGACCAAAATTCCCAAATTCATCCAAAATACCCAAAATTATTTAAAAATTATCTCAAACCATTTGAAACTACCCAAATTGCCAAAAACATCCGAAAAAATCCAACTTACCAAAATACTCTCAAATTTGCCAAAATTACTAAAATACCCTTGGTAGCTCAAATTTTCCTAAAACCCTCAAAATCATTTCAAATGTCCCCAAAACCAAGTTGGACCCTTTAATTGAACCCAATTTGGCCAATTTGACAACTTTGACCAAAAAGTCCCAAATTGTCTTTAAAGGCCCAATTTTTCCAAATTGACCTCACATACCCATCAAATTGGCCCCAATCCTCCCCAATTTCAATTCAAAACTCAAATTCATCTTTCATATGATCAATTCAAACCAAATCCAAGCCTAATTAACCCATTCCTTCAGCTCAAATTGATCTATATTAAACCCATAATTTTGACCCTATGACTTAATCTCACCTAATTGAAACATATGATCCACTCAATTGCCCCAATTTGAGTCCTAAATTCTTCCTAAAAATCATACACATCAAATTGGACCCTCAATTAGCCTTGATCAAGCCTCAATTTCACTCAATTTCAACCAACATTCAAAATTCCCAAATTTTTCCCAAATTAGTTGTTTCTCCAAACTCCACCAAATTGAATGTTGTGTTGACCTCACTTTTAGTTGAGGTTTAGTTTTACCTCTTTAGTAGCCTAGAATCTAGCCATAGGAATTTCATTTTGACTATTCTTAGAAAAATAGAAAAGGAACCCTCACCTTTAGAAACTCTAAACTCTTATGTGCTCAACTTGAAGTTTCATATACTCGTCCTAACCTCTAGCACTTAGTAGGTGGGGCAACTATAGAGAAAGCTCCACGGGAGTCATCATAGGTCTGCTTTGCCTTAAGGTTGACCTTGGGTGTTGGTCTGGAGCTAGTTCACTCACTTACACTCGCTTGCACCCACTTTCACTCACAACCATAAAACCCAGAATTGTTAACTTTGATCCTTTGATCTTTTGGGAAACTCATGTAGATGGTCCCCTAGACGCATTGGCCCTAGGCTAGGCTTTAGCTAAGACCAGTATATAGAGGACCTAAATGGGGATTTCATTGGTCCATAGCTGATATAAGGTGGTGGGCACCCTAATTCTACCAAAATATCCAACTTAGCATTTTTCTCCCAAGTCCACCCAAATTACCTAAACACCTTCAAACCCCAAATTTGACCAAAATTCCCAAATTTATCCAAAATACCAAAATATATTGTCATCACTAACCATTTGAAACAACCCAAATTGCCAAAAACATCCCAAAAATCCTAAATTACCAAAAGTACTCTCAAATTTGCCAAAATTACAGAAATACCCTTGGTAGCCCAAACTTTTCTAAAAGACTAAAAATCATTTCAAATGTCCCCAAAACAAATTTGGACCTTTTAATTTTGCCCAATTTTTCCAATTTGACCACTTTGACAAAAAATCCCCAAATTTCCTTTAAAGGCCCAATTTCTCCAAATTCACCTCACATACCCATCAATTTGGACCCAATCCACCCAAATTTCAATTCTAAACTCAAATTTATCTTTCATATGATCAATTTAAACCAAATACAAGCCTAATTAATTCATGCTTTGAGCTCAATTTTGATCTAAATTAAACTCCTAATGTTGACCATATGACTTAAATTTCACCTAATTGAACCATATGATCCACTCAATTGCCCCAATTTGAATCCTAAATTCTTTATAACAATCCTAAAAATCAAATTGGACCGTCAATTTTCCATGTTCAAGCCTCAATTTCACTCAATTTCAACCCACATTCAAAATCCCTAAATTTGTCGCAAATTGGATGTCTCCAAATTTCACCAAATTGAATGCCCTAACCCAAAAAGTGACACCAAATTTATGTTTAAAAGTCTTTATGACATTACCCTAGACCATTTTCAACCATCAATTTGGACCTATCCCAACCTTAGCTTAAGCTAAACCCAAGTCTAACCCATCACCCCCAAATTGACCAAATGCCCAAAATCCTCCAAATTGAACCTCCAAACCAATTTAAAATCACTCCTAATCTCTTACAAATCTCTTTTGACAATCATCTACACAATATTAACCAATCAATTGAGCTCAATGTCATAGCTAGCCTAACCCAAACCCAACTTCTAGCCATTTTAACCCATATTGAACCCCTTCACTAAAATTGACTTAACCATACAAAAGTCACCAAATTGATGTTACCACAGCCACTAAGCACACTCTATTGACCAGGCTTAACCAACTTAAACTAGCTTAGTGAGAAATGGACCAAGAGTTCCCTAATTTAAGGGATATCATCCCATTTTTGGGTCTAAACCAAAATATTCTCACCATCATCACTAACAATTAGGGGTAAACCATAGCTAAACCTCCCACTGGCTCAACTAACCACCTGACCACCTCCCCTTCTCTGGTCAGTCACCCTACTCATCGTAAAATTCTAAAATCATGAGCCACCACCCCTAAATAACACCCAATTTCAACCCTAGAGGCCAGCTCATCCTAATTGCTCTTTAGAGCTCCTCAGCCCTCAACCTAAGCAACTCTTTGCACCCATCAATTGGCCCTGGTGGCCAGCCCAAGCCATTGTATTTAATTAGGTTCGTCCATGGAAAAATGAGAGGAGTTCCAAATATTCAGGGAAACTCTACCAAAATCTCACTAGAGACTCTCCAAGCATCCCTAAGCTCAAGCCAACCATCTTCTGCTCTGGTTCCCTCTATGAGAGTTCATGTTTGAGCTCAAAATCAGGCTAAAACTAGGACACATTCCTCCATAGCTCCACAGTGAACCAAAATCCAATTAATTGTGCACGCACCATCTCAACATTGAAAGGATTTGATCCCTCACAAAAGCCTTCTCTAAAACAGCCTCTAACCTAGCTTTAGACCAACACCTGAAATCCAATTTGATCGAAATCATACGTATAAAATTTACCATGGCTTGGGACTTCATATGGAGGTTCATTGGATCCAATCAAAGCTACTACAACCATCAAATTGAGGCCTCCCTTCTTAGACAAAGGTATTGAGCTTTAACCCTAGCCCAAGCTTCTTTTTGATTCTCCATTTGTAATGGCTTGATTTCATACTTGATTAACTGTATAGATGTGATCATCTTGAGTAGATGAAGGTTTAGAAATAAACCCCATGTGATTTGGTTGAGTCTAGATAGAGATCCTAAGGTTTTAGTGTGAACGGCTACAGGTTAGGTCACTTGAGAATGATAATGGGGAGCCGTCTGATTGCGTGTGTATCCGATGAACAAAGGAGATCGAGCCGGATAGACTTTTGGTGCGTCAACTACTGTTCTCGTGGCATGTTTAGGTGAAAAGCACAACAAATAGGAG
>JXCR01137878.1:130746-165010 GCA_002079205.1 Phalaenopsis hybrid cultivar | reverse complement strand
AAGCCTATCCTTAATTATGGACACCACAATCTTAAATGACTTAAACTTGCCTTAGGGGCACCCACTCACATAACTTTAAACGAAACATCAATTAATTAACTGGGTTTTCTATCCTCAGGATAATTAAATTGTCAAGTTTTACAGAGCAACGGGATATTCACACTTCAACCACAGATGATTAATGGAACAATATGATAAATTCAACATGAACTTAGAATATTTTAAGAGATCTTCAAAATGGTCCAGGGTCATGCTTCGAGATTTTTTAAATCTAATGGACATTCTTAAGGGCATATTGGACTTTTCATATTTTTGTTCTAAAATCATCCTTTAGGATCTTCTCAGATTCAATAAAGTCATAACTTAAGGTTTGGTAGCTAAACCTTCATCTACTCCTACAATCTAAATTCCGTGCAAAATTATATACATGCATTGCAAGTACTAACCTTTCAAATAGAGGAATGAGCAGAATTGGCAGGTAAACTTTTAAATTATTGCATTTACCTTTTTGTACTTCTTGTCTCAAGCATGCTTGTTAAACAATAATGTCACCCTGCATGAAAACCAAAACTGCTATGATAGCCATAAAACTAAAACCAAAACTAAAAATCAATCAAGATAAAATTTACTGCCACAACATTCAAAATATAAGACTACTCAAAACCTAATCACAAACATCACAAAATAAAAATTGCAACTAAATTAAAATGTCGCTCTCGGATGATTGGGAATACCTCGGAGGAGATAACCTACGGTTGCTAATGAAATTTCACACAATTTAAATGAAAGTATGGAACTCATCATGTTGAGTTTAGTAAATTCATTTGGACTAAGTGAATTCGAAAGAAAATAGTGGTGCCAAAACGAGGGAACCGTAGGATCCTAACCGGTGTCACTATAATCAACTTTTATATGCCTCATAATATTTAAATAACCATGACCATTACGGACATCGGGTTTGATGTTATAACTTGACACTTTAGAAAACCTAAACTTGTCGCGACGAGGAGCTTGGAGCTAGCATTGTGGGTAGCACAACCATCTTAAACAGCAGAACGTGTCTACCTCAGCTAAACCACTCTTTCCTTAGAATTAAAAAAAATAAGCCATAGGACTTTGAGGTGGTATCCTTACGAAACATAATTCCTCAACTTTTCTTTAAGATTTTGTATAGCTTTGCTGAAAAATTTTAAGCCCTAGCTCGTTTTAGGATTTTGAGGATGTCATTTGTCACGACCTAAATCCTCACATCTTCCAGGATAGTTGTGTAATAATTTCATGCGAGTGTAAGCCCTAGTTAATAAAACTGATAGGATGAAACATTTAAATATTTCTCTTCTAAACTGAAGCCAACATAGGGTAGCTTGGGAAGTCACCGAAGTTCTCCTTCAGCTCAGTGACATTCCCTAGTAATTTCTCCTTTAGATTATACAATAAATGTTCTAAATTTGAGCCATTCCCCTTTCACACCTCTTTGTCCGATCTCGTTGAAAAGTCCTATCCTTTTAACCTCTTTGAAAATAATATTTCCTAATTTTTATCGAGAATTTTCTTAGGAGATTTCGTTTATCTAAGATATAATTAACTATATGGAAGATTTTTTGAACGCAGCTTAGTATAACCCCTATTTAATTCCTCGTATTAAATAGGAGAACTTGTATGCTTATAAATAAAGTAGTTTTAGCAGACTAAATGGATGTCATACATTTCTTAGTTTATTTGATCGAGCCTCACCCTCAAGTCTTGTGTTTATCTTTCGAAATAGATACATGACTTGAAGTGTAGTGCTCTTTCATTTGAACTATGAAAGATATGGGATCAGTTTGATTTCATATTTTTCTAAACTTTTATATATGTGTGTAAATTAAATGTCTTCTTGAAGCGGGCGACGGGATTTCAATTTCGATGACCGACAGCTTCCAACAGGCAACTCCACAACCAAAATAGTGTCTATAAAGTTCTAATGAAGAAAGCTCTAAGGAAGAAATGATAATGATAAAATTGAAGAAACCTCAATACGATATTTCCTTGGATGATGTAGAGAAAAGTGAATACGAGTCAATGTATGATCGGATCAACCACTATGTGAATGTCATCACCCTTACTCCAATCTATGCTCAAAATTTTGAAATTTTAGAGGTCAAGGAAGTCTGTAGCATTGGTTTAAAGCTGATCAAGTTTTACTGTGCTTCCCTCTCTACTAGTTCTAAAAATCATGTAAATTTGGAAGTTGTTTCTAATGAATTAATGGAATTACCTTTTGGTTACTTTTCTTCTTGTGTAAAACAGTTAATTCAATAGGGATATGTGCCAAAGTAAATGCCAAAATATAAGTTACAACTTCTTGAGAAATTGTGGAATGTGAAAAGTAGAGCTCCTAACTCGAAAGAAGCTCTCGAGTTTGGCACTGTAGGACCAGTCGATGACACAGAATTTTGTATTGTTGTTACTAGCAGATTGGAAGAAGATTGCCTTGATATATAGGATAACTCTGAAGATCAGTTGATAGATGATGCTCTCCCTGAATTTGATGAAGAAATTAAGTCAACAGTGGATGAATTAAAAAAAAAAATCAATATCGGGACTGAGGGACGTCCCTGACCCACCTTTATAAGTTCTCTACTCAATAAAGAAGAATCTACAGAAATGATAAAATTATTATCATAATTTATTGATTTCCTTACAGGGAGCTATGATTAAATGTCAGGGTTGTCAGCAGAGGTTGCAGTTCATAAGCTCGTGGTGGACAAAGATATGAACCCTATGAAATAAGCTCACAGAAGAATGCGCCTTGAGATAGAGCAACAAGTCATTATTGAGGTTGAGAAGTAAATAGATGCTAACTTTGAAAGGGAAGAGCAATACCCCACATGGTTAGCCTACATTGTAATAGTTAAGAAGAAGAACGGACAAATCTATATTTGTCTTGACTTTAGGGATTTAATTAAGGCATGCCTAAAAGACGAGTTTCCATTACCGATACCAAAGTTGATGGTAGACATCACATCGATACATGAACTTTTATTTTTCATGGATGGATCGTCATGATATAACTAAATCAAGATGAATCTAGAGGATGCAATACTTAAAGCATTCAAAATGCCGATCATAATTTTCTACTACACAGTAATGCTATTCGGGTTGAAGAATGTCAGATCAACTTATCAACGAGTGATGATGTAGATCTTTGATGATCTCATTCACAACCAAGTGAAGTGCTACGTGAATGATTTGGTCATAAAAAAAACATAAAATAAACTATTTGTATGATTTGAGGATCATGTTTGAACGATTACAATAATATAAGCTCAAGATGAATCCCTTAAAGAGTGAATTTGGCGTCACCTCCGTCAAATTCTTAGGATTTGTTGTCCGTCGTCAGGGAATCGAGATCAACCCGGATAAGATTAAAGCTATCTTGGAAATTCTTCCTCCCAAATCCTTGAAATAACTACATTCCTTCCAAGGAAAATTGGTATGTCTGAGGCACTTTATTTTTAATCTATCAGGTAGGTGTCAGCGCTTCTCGACATTAATTAAAAAGGACGCCAAATTTTTTTGGAAATGAAAATGCCAATGGGCCTTCGAGGACGTTAAACAATATTTAGTGACACCTCATATTTTGGCAGCCCCTATCCCGAGAAAGTCGTTGATACTTTATACCGCGACCTTAGAAGACTCTCTCGGAGCCCCGTTAGCTCAAGTCAGTAACAAGGATAAGGAAAATGTGCTCAACTATTTGAGTCGATGTCTAATACTGATAAAGGTAATGTATCCGTCTATTGAGAAGCATTTTGTTGTTTTAATTTTCACCGCCCAAAAGCTTAGGCTTTACATTCTTTCTCATAAGATTATCCTTATTTCAAAAGTTAATCCATTGTAATATTTGATAACCGAAACAACACTTTCCAAACATTTAGCAAGGTGGTCAATGATTTTATTGCAATTAGATATAACTTTTGTTCCGCTCCGCACAATCAAGGGACATATTCTCGTAGATTTTCTCGCAACGCACCCACTTCCAATGGGTCCCCGCTTAATGATGAGCGACCTAATGAACATATACTGCAAATAGAACTGTCCAGTTCCAGACTTTGGGAAATGTACTTCAATGGAGCTTCATCATCCAAAAAGGAAAAAAGATCAAAAACAGTTGTACTAGGCAAAGCAGGAATTGGTTTGATTTTCATCATACCAGATAAGGGTGTGTTGAGATTCTCCTATCACCTGATAGAGTTGTGCATAAACAATGAAGCAGAATATGAAGCGTTTATCACTGGATTGGAATTGACAATCTTAATGGATATCACATACATTGCTATATATGGTGATTCACAACTCTTCATCCAACAAGTTACCAAACAATATAAGATTTTGAAACCAAGGCTAGCAAAATACCACGGGTACATGATGAAGTTATTGGAACATATTCCCAATGTGACTCTATATCGGATTCCTCGAGGAGATAATGGTCATGCCAACGCTCTAGCAAAAATTGCTAAGGAAATGGCATTTCCAACGGAGGATTTCATTGAGATTACAGTACTAGAATGTCATATTTTGTCTTAGATTGACATCAAAAAAATTCACAAGCTTGAGAAAGAAGGAGTGATGATCGCAGTTGCTGACGTTAACGAAGATTAACATAAGCCATTGATATAATATTTTTAAACTCGAAAGCTACCAGAAGACAAGTTCAAAGCAAATCACATCACAAGAAGAGATATGTCAAATGCTCTAGTGGGTGATGTCATCTACAGAAGATCGTTCAATTAGATGTTGCAAAGATGTCTAAGCAGGGTCGAAGCACAGGTTATTGTCAAAGAAGTAAATGTTGGATTTTGTGGTGCTCACCGTTAGGGCAGAAAATGAAAATGAAGATTAAAAGATTTGGATATTATTGGCAAGTAATGATATTCAATTGCATGGATACAGTTAGAAGGTGTCACCTTTGCCAAGTGCATGGGATGGTCTTACACCAACCTCCGAATGTGCTACATCCAATCGTTTCCTCGTGGCCATTTTAGTGTTAGGGCATGGACATAATAGGTCTGATAGACCCTCCATCCTCTAAGGGACATAGATTTAATCTTGTTTCTGTGGATTATTTCTCCAAGTGGGTAGAAGCAGTGTTGTTACGAGTGATTACAGCACAACTTGTTCTCTAATTTTTCAAAAATCGGATCTTTTATCATTTTGGTGTTCGACGCAGAGTGATTTCTGACAATGGGACAACCTTTAAGATCATAAAGATCAACAACTTTGTCAAACAACATGAGATAGACTGGAGATATTCTACAAATTACTATCCTAGGGAAAATGGACTGGTTGAGGGCTTCAACAAGACACTCGGTCAAATTTTAAAGAAAACATTAGACAACAACTAAAGAGGATGGCATGATAAACTGTTAGAAGCCTTGTGGGCTTAACGGACAACGTTCAAAACTCCCACTCAATGTACACCCTACACATTTGTGTACGGGTCTGAGATTGTACTACCGCCAGAAGTTCTGACACCATCTTTCAGAGTCATTGTTGCCAATCAAATCACAAGCAAAGAAAGTGCAAAGCTCAGACTTGAAGAATTGGAAAGTCTTGAGGGAAAACATATAGAGGCATAACAACATTTGAAGCTCTACCTAGCAATGATGGTACAGAATCATGACAAATTGATCCGCTAAAGGGCGTTCAAAGTTGGTAACCTCATTCTTATTCCAAAAGGCCTATATTTGCACATCGCAAGATAGGTGGAAAACTTGAACCAACTTGAGAGAGACCATTTGACATAGAAAAATTATATTAAGGAGGATCTTACCAGCTGGTGGATTTCTGAGGTGAAAGACCTATGTTTTCAGTTGATGGCTGATAATTGAAGGTATACTACACGACGTGATATTGCTTGAATNTCTCTCTATTTATATCAGAGAATATTTTCTTTATACATTGGTAATGTGTTCATGTCCCTCATGAACCAAATTCACCTTCTTCCATTGACATGCTTCACCAATTTCTTTCTTAAGTAAGTACGGTCAACTATTTTGGACTTCACGAACGTTTATTCTGTCACCTTTGATTAGAGAGGTTAAGGAGTTCATTAGGACTTTTATCTTTGTGTGGGGTCGGACCCCCAATAGGTGTGTTGGTGAACTAGTTCCACTTGGGCATTGTGTTTTGTAAAGTTGGTCATGCGTCGGTCATGCACTGGGTCCTAAACCTTACTTTCCTCTTTGTGTCCTCTCGAGTTTGGTTTACTACTTTACAAGTTAAATTGAATTGTGACGTGCTGTGCTCGCTCATTAACATTTCTTATTTAATTAATTAAATCCTTCTACTTTCAAACTATTTTTACTAAATTTTAAAACCCTCACAAACTAAAATTAAATAAATACTTGCCTAGTCTACAGATCGACCTTTGTTAAATTTTAGTGTTCGCACTAGAATTACAAGATGTTGGCCAATTAACTAACTCCAAAGCTTTCTTTTTGAAGCTGCTGCAAAGGCGTTCCCGACGGTCACTTTCTCCTGCAACCTGCCAACTAGACGTGATGCTTGCAATGTCCCTCCCAGCATCAAGTTGGGTACTGGATTCGATGAGCTCGAAGTCGTTCTTGTGAAAGCCTTATTCACGATAATGAAAGTTGCCACTCCAGAAGTACAGTAGCAGCCTGTAGAGTTCAACCTGAATTGTCCCCATAGTTTCCCTTCTTGTAAGAAGTTGAAAGGCACTGCTACCCTGAAATCTGTTAAATCTATTGTTCACATTTCTATCAAATGTAAGGAGTTTATGATCATTGAAGATGCAAGTGAAGGATTCATCGTCGAGCCTTCGGTGTTTAAAATTGGATCAAATTCTAAGTCTGCATCGTTGAACCTATGTTAAAGGAGAAACTGCAGTTGAAAAATTTAGAAGGTTATTAAGGCCCAAATTTCTAAAAGATACGCGTTGACGAGTTTCCTCACCAGGAGTTATTTAGATTACTTAAGACCTCTCTACTTCTGAGAGGGATTAGGTTCCACCCTCTAATGAACACTAATGTATATGAAATTATTCAATAGATTGCAACTACCTTGTCGTTACTTCACGTTCGTGATGAGGAGAAGGAGAAGCCCACTCCTATCACCAAAGTTCATACGGTATTCCCGAGGTTGGCTGTTAAAGAAGGATGTTCTGTCGTTGAGCTACTTAAATGAGTGGGATGTGTAGTGTCCCCTCGGATGAAGAAAGAGATTTTAAGGGATGTCAAATCTGCACGATAGTCTCAGAAGTCAACTGAAGTTTTGTCAGCTGTATTCCCGCCAGGTTCCGTCTTAGGAGTCAAGATGTTATTACTATCAGTACCTCAGATCCTACTACCATTGTTACTCTAAGGTCGGTAGAACATCGACCAGTCAAGTCATGTATGGGTCCAAGGATACCACCAGTTGTTGCTCATAAGAGTGCCTCTAAGAAGGAGAAGATAAAGAAGTCACCTGATATTGTATTTGGTCTGCACCATGGGGAGCATACCTCTCTTCGAGATGCAGATGCCACTGTTGAGACACCTCATCTCAAGACATCACCATCAAATAAGAAGTTATGGGTACCCAAGGTCATCGTACCAATACAGTTCAATGAACTCGTAGGGAAAGAATGTGGAATGAAGCAAAGGTCTGAAGTATCAGACATCGTTGCAGCTACTGCTACTGAGTTTTATGAACAAGTGGAGGATGTTCAGGAAAGTCATTCAGATCTCGAGATGATCCAGGAAGAGATAATTGAAGAGAAAGTTGAAAAGATCAAGGTTGAGATTTTTGAGTTGGCCAAAGAATATAGAATTGCCATTGATAATGATGAAGATTTTCATGTTAATGATTATCTCGATGAGGATTTCATAGATATTTATTTCATTGAGACTAGAGCCACTACATTTGCATGCGATGCCCAACCTCTTGTTGAAAGGAACGCCACAGATGATTTGCATAGGACTGTTCTACTGAGAGATGAGCAAATTAATTAGATGGAAAAGAGAATGGAAGGGATGGCCACCATGGCTATAGTTCATGGACATTCTCAGTCACAGCAATTAGCTTCTACAAGAGTCAACCGGCAAGAAATAGTTTACATTACCGATGAAAGGAGAGAAGTTTCCTCTAGCAATAGAGATGATCAGCAGAAGAAGGATTCCTCATCAAGTACAATACCAGAGAAGGATATTAAGCAACTGATCAAGCAACATGTTCAAAAGGCCTTAGCCCAATATAAGGGTGGTGCATTGATTTCAAAAGGTAGACTTTACCCGGAGTAGTTCAATGTCGTACCCTACCCTAAGGGCTTTGTGTAACCAAACTTTAAGACACTCGATGGGACTGAAAATTCCAGACACCATGTAGCACATTTCTGAGCCAGCTGTGGCAACATCGGAGGTAATGAAGCTTTACTTTACCTCTAGTTTATCAGCAGCCTGTCTGGGATCACATTTGATTGGTATGTTAAGCTACCCAACTGATCGGTCAAGATGTTTTTCAATTTAGAATATTTTTTGTAAATTCTATCATAAATCTCATAGTGGAAAGACATAAGGCTAACGAGACTTTATTAGACTATATCTTGGGTAGAGAAACCTAAGCATGAAATGTGAACCTCAACTACAGGAACATCATGCGATTTAGATTCTACTCAAAAGCATCCATGGCCCGATAGCTTTCATGCTTAAGGGACTCACTAATAGTTTTTTTGTAAAGAGGTTTGCTTTAGTCAATAGTCTACAACAGGAAGTTAAACATATAGATTCTTAAGAGAAGTCAGAAAGGTCCAGGATAACAAGGATATTTAGGAAGAAGTCCAGAATAGTAGCAATATTCAATAGAGGAAAACAACTTATAAAGATTCAGACAAAACATTCTCATCAGAGTTTTCAATAGTTATCACAACATACTCAACATCAGCAAACACAACAATATGGCCAGTGTAGCCAATAGTCAAACCAGGGAGGACCATACCAGAAATATGGTAGAAAGGATCCGACTCTTTCAGAACAGATGAAAAGACTGTATTCTTTCAAAGATGAGGCTATGCCAATGATGTTCAGCAACTTGATGAAAAAGCAAGAATTCAGACTACCAGAACTAAAGAAGCTAGAAGAAGCTGACAAGAGCATCCCAATTTCTACCCCTACCATCGGATGTTGGGACATAAAACAGAGGGTTGTTTCATTTTTAAGGATTGGCTCTAAATGAACTTTAAAGAAGGAAATATAACCATTTCAAAGGAATATTTAAAAGAACCTGAAAAGGGTTCTGTAAATATGATCTCAGCCAAGCCAATAACTTCGATAGATCCGTATTCCGAAAAGATGGATGGAGCACAGTTTGGAGCAATTCATCCAAGAAGATATTAATTCAAATTCATACCGCTTCGGTACAGGAAGCCAATCAGAGTCTACAACTTGTCTAGCTCAAGTTAGAGATTTTACAAGAGAAATCGCCGCAACCTGAGAATAAGAATAACAACATCACAAGGACCGACAGCGCAGGGGGTAGTATAGGGGCTTCCTCTGTTAGATTGGTTGTCTTGGATTCAAGGAAAAAAATCCTCGAACCCCTAACCATGTTTGATTATCTTTTTACCCCACCGGGGTATTACGAATATAGAAATTATGATTTCAGCTACATTCTAATTGTTACTAGCGATAACGTAACTGATTTTGATCAATATAACTCTGATCTTGATTCCCAAACTGATCCTCAAATCGTACTTAAGTCTGATGAACCTCGTTAATGAGAATGATGAAGATATCAAAAACACTAGTTATGATAGCACTGGAAGTAAGGAGACTGTCCTTGAGTACCATGGTACACTGCTCACCATCAATTTGGATCCCTTTGATTAAGAAGAAACATCATAATTTTTTTCCTAAAACATCTCAAAAAGAAGAAGAAATCACAGAACTAAATCTAAGAAGTGGAAGGAATTACCTCCAAGAACAGCTTTAGTGGATAAAAAAATAAATAGTCACTCAAGAAGAGCTACCTCCACCTCCGCCAGTGGAAGAACCACATAACCAAGTAAAGATTGGAGGATTTTATAAAGTGGATTATAACGTGCTAGCTCATCTTAGGAGGTTACCATCCAAACTAAATATCTATGATGCTCTAATTCTATCCAAGTAGATGAGAGAGTCTCTGGTTACAGCCTTGCTTGACCAAGAGATTTGCTTAGCTCAGTTGGCTAGCATATCCTCAGATGAAGTTTGCTCATTAAAATAACAACCTGGGACAACCTTCACTAATAAAGACTTATTTCTCGGTACCACCGACCACAACTGACCACTCTACATCTTTGTTAGCACCGGAAGATTTGTATTGTCCAGACTATTTGTAGATCTAGGAGCATCACTTAACTTAATGAGTCAACGGACATTGACATACTTGGACATTGAGGCTCAGGAGCTTACAACCGATAAAATGATGTTAAAAGGATTTAATCAAAAGGGAGAAAGAGCCCTTGGATTTATTAAACTATTAATGAAAGTCAAAGAACTAGTAATAATCACAAATATCCATATCATTGATGCAAAGACCTCTTTCAATGCTTTACTTGGACGACCATCGATTTACGAGCATAATATGGTTTTGTCATCTTTACATCAGTGCATCAAGTATTTTAAAGAAGAGCATGAACAATGCATCAGAGGAGTTTTACAACCATTATCAGTTCATGAAGTGGGCATTCAAGAAGATTTCGTCTACTATGTGCCTCCAAAGAAAAATGCCTTTTCCCATGAAATTGTGGCACATGAAGTAGAAGATTCAAAAGAATCACAAAAAAGAGGCCATTCAACTCCACTTCAGTGATCTACTACCATTCCTTTACAATGAGCTGGTACATGTTCTTTTAGCCTATACACCCGAGATCAAGGTCGGTGACGTGGATGAGGAAGAACCAACACGATTGTTGAATGGACTAGGTTACATCAACATCGACTTGTAAGAAAGTTTGTTGAGCTTACTTTTGGTTGAGATTTAGTTTTCCCTCTTTAGTAGCCTATGGTCTAGCCATAAGACATTCATGTTGACTATTTATAGAAAACTAGAAAAGGAACCCTCACCTTTAGAAACTCTAAACTCTTATGTGCTCAACATGAAGTTCCATATACTGATCCTAACCTCCAACACTTAGTAGGTGGGGCCACTATAGAGGAAGCTCAACAGGGGTCGCGATAGGACTGCTTGACAATAAGGTTGACCTTGGGTGTTGTTCTGGAGCTAGTTCACTCACTTGCACTCACTTACACCCACATTTACTCAGAACCCAAAAACCCAGAATTGTTGACTTTGATCCCTTGATCTTTTGGGAAACTCATGTAGATGGTCCCTTACACCCTCTGACCCTAGGCTGGGGTTTAGCTAAGACGAGTACATAGAGGACCCAAATATGGATTTCATTGGTGCATAGCTCATATAAGATGGTCTACACCCCAATTCTACTAAAATATCTAACTTAGCCTTTTGCTCCGAAATCCACCCAAATTACCTAAATACCTCTCAACCCGAAATTTGACCAAATATCCCAAATTTGTCCAAAATACCCAAACTTGTTCAAAAATCATCTTAAACCATTTGAAACTGCCTAAATTGCCGAAAACATCCCAAAAATTCCAAACTTACCAAAATACCCTCAAATTTACAAAAATTACGAAAATACCCTTGGTAGCCCAAACTTTCCTAAAACGTTGAAAATCTTTTCAAATGTCCCCAAAACCAATTTGGACTCTTTAATTGAACCCAATTTGGCCAATTTTACCACTTTGACCAANAAAATACCCTCAAATTTACAAAAATTACGAAAATACCCTTGGTAGCCCAAACTTTCCTAAAACGTTGAAAATATTTTCAAATGTCCCCAAAACCAATTTGAACTCTTTAATTGAACCCAATTTGGCCAATTTGACCACTTTGACCAAAGTCCCAAATTATTTTTAAATGCCCAATTTCTCCAAATTCACCTCACATACCCATCAATTTGGCCCCAATCCACCCAAATTTCAATTCTAAATTCAAATTCATCTTTCATATGATCAATTCAAACCAAATCCAAGCCTAATTGACCCATGCTTTGAGCTCAATTTTGATCTAAATTAAGCCCCAATTTTAACCCTATGACTTAATCTCACCTAATTGAACCATATGATCTACTCAATTACCCCCAATTTGAATCATAAATTCTTCCTAACAATCTTACACATTAAATTGGTCCCTCAATTGGCCTTGGTCAAGCCTCAATTTCACATAATTTCAACTCACATTTAAAATCCCAAAATTTGCCCCAAATTGGCTGTCTCCAAATTCCATCAAATTGAATGCCTTGTTGACCTCACTTTTGGTTTAAGTTTAGTTTTCCCTCTTTAGTAGCCTAAGGTATATCCATAGGACTTTCCTATTGACTATTCCAAGAAAACTAGAAAAGGAACCCTCACCTTTAGAAACTTTAAACTCTTTTGCGCTCAACTTGAAGTTCCACATACTGGTCCAAACCTCTAGCACTTAGTAGGTGGAGCCATTATAGAGGAAGCCCAAGGGGAGTCCCCATAGGTCTGCTTTGCCTTAAAGTTGAACTTGGGAGTTGGTCTAGAGCTAGTTCACTCACTTGCACTCACTTGCACCTACTTTCACTCACAACCATAAAACCCAGAATTGTTGACTTTGATCTCTTGATCTTCTGGGAAACTCATGTAGATGGTCCCCTAGACTCACTGGCCCTAGGCTGGGGTTTAGATAAGAACAGTACATAGAGGACCCAAATGGGCATTTCATTATTTCATAGCTCATATAAGGTGGTGGGCACCCCAATTCTACAAAAATATCCAACTTAGCCTTTGCTCCCAAGTCCACCCAAATTACCTAAACACCTTCAAACCCCAAATTCGACCAAAATTCCCATATTCATCCAAAATACCCAAAATTATTTAAAAATCATCTCAAACCATTTGAAACTACCCAAACTGCCAAAAACATCGAAAAAAATCCAACTTACCAAAATACGTCAAATTTGCCAAAATTACAAAAATACCCTTGGTAGCCCAAACTTTCCCAAAACTCCTCAAAATCATTTCAAATGTCCCCAAAACCAATTTGGACCCTTTAATTGAACCCAATTTGTCCAATTTAATGACTTTGACCAAAAAGTCCCAAATTATTTTTAAAGGCCCAATTTTTCCAAATTGACCTCACATACCCATCAATTTGGCCCCAATCCTCCCCAATTTCAATTCTAAACTCAAATTCATCTTTCATATGATCAATTCAAACCAAATCCAAGCCTAATTAACCCATTCCTTGAGCTTAAATTGATCTATATTAAACCCCTAATTTTGACCCGATGACTTAATCTCACCTAATTGAATCATATGATCCACTCAATTGCCCCAATTTGAGTCCTAAATTCTTCCTAAAAATCATACACATCAAATTGGACCCTCAATTAGCCTTGATCAAACCTCAATTTCACTCAATTTCAACCCACATTAAAAATTCCCAAATTTTCCCCAAATTGGTTGTTTCTCCAAACTCCACCAAATTAAATGCCGTGTTGACCTCACTTTTGGTTGAGGTTTAGTTTTTCCTCTTTAGTAGCCTAAAATCTAGCCATAGGAATTTCCTTTTGACTATTCCTAGAAAAATAGAAAAGGAACCCTCACCTTTAGAAACTCTAAGCTCTTATGTGCTCAACTTGAAGTTTCATATACTGGTCCTAGCCTCTAGCACTTAGTAGGTGGGGCAACTATAGAGAAAGCTCCACGGGAGTCATCATAGGTCTGCTTTGCCTTAAGGTTGACCTTGGGTGTTGGTCTGGAGCTAGTTCACTCACTTGCACTAACTTGCACCCACTTTCACTCACAACCATAAAACCCAGAATTGTTAACTTTGATCCTTGATCTTTTGGGAAACTCATGTAGATGGTCCCCTAGACGCATTGGCCCTAGGCTAGGCTTTAGCTAAGACCACCATATAGAGGACCTAAATGGGGATTTCATTGGTCCATAGCTGATATAAGGTGGTGGGCACCCTAATTCTACAAAAATATCCAACTTAGCATTTTTCTCCCAAGTCCACCCAAATTACCTAAACACCTTCAAACCCCAAATTTGACCAAAATTCCCAAATTCATCCAAAATACCAAAACTTATTGTCATCTCTAACCATTTGAAACAACCCAAATTGCCAAAAGCATTTCAAAAATCCCAAATTACCAAAAGTACCCTCAAATTTGCCAAAATTACAAAAATACCCTTGGTAGCCCAAACATTTCTAAAACCCTAAAAATCATTTCAAATGTCCCCAAAACCAATTTGGACCTTTTAATTTAGCCCAATTTGGCCAATTTGACCACTTTGACAAAAAATCCGNCATTTTTCTCCCAAGTCCACCCAAATTACCTAAACACCTTCAAACCCCAAATTTGACCAAAATTCCCAAATTTATCCAAAATACCAAAATATATTGTCATCACTAACCATTTGAAACAACCCAAATTGCCAAAAACATCCCAAAAATCCTAAATTACCAAAAGTACTCTCAAATTTGCCAAAATTACAGAAATACCCTTGGTAGCCCAAACTTTTCTAAAAGACTAAAAATCATTTCAAATGTCCCCAAAACAAATTTGGACCTTTTAATTTTGCCCAATTTTTCCAATTTGACCACTTTGACAAAAAATCCCCAAATTTCCTTTAAAGGCCCAATTTCTCCAAATTCACCTCACATACCCATCAATTTGGACCCAATCCACCCAAATTTCAATTCTAAACTCAAATTTATCTTTCATATGATCAATTTAAACCAAATACAAGCCTAATTAATTCATGCTTTGAGCTCAATTTTGATCTAAATTAAACTCCTAATGTTGACCATATGACTTAAATTTCACCTAATTGAACCATATGATCCACTCAATTGCCCCAATTTGAATCCTAAATTCTTTATAACAATCCTAAAAATCAAATTGGACCGTCAATTTTCCATGTTCAAGCCTCAATTTCACTCAATTTCAACCCACATTCAAAATCCCTAAATTTGTCGCAAATTGGATGTCTCCAAATTTNTTTCACCTAATTGAACCATATGATCCACTCAATTGCCCCAATTTGAATCCTAAATTCTTTATAACAATCCTAGAAATCAAATTGGACCCTCAATTGGCCATGTTCAAGCCTCAATTTCACTCAATTTCGACCCACATTCAAAATCCCCAAATTTGTCGCAAATTGACTGTCTCCAAATTCCACCAAATTGAATGCCCTAACCCAAAAAGTGACACCAAATTTATGTTTAAAAGTCTTTATGACATTACTCTAGACCATTTTCAACCATTAATTTGGACCTATCCCAACCTTAGCTTAACCTAAACCCAAGTCTAACCCATCACCCCCAAATTGACCAAATGCCCAAAATCCTCCAAATTGAACCTCCAAACCAATTTAAAATCACTCCTAATCTCTTACAAATCTCTTTTGACAATCATCTACACAATATTAACCAATCAATTGAGCTCAATGTCATAGCTAGCCTAACCCAAACCCAACTTCTAGCCATTTTGACCCATATTGAACCCCTTCACTAAAATTGACTTAACCATGCAAAAGTGACCAAATTGATGTTACCACGGCCACTAAGCACACTCTATTGACCTGGCTAAACCAACTTAAACTAGCTTAGTGAGAAATGGACCAAGAGTTCCCTAATTTAAGGGATATCATCCCATTTTTGGGTCTAAACCAAAATATTCTCACCATCATCACTAACAATTAGGGGTAAATCATAGCTAAACCTCCCACTGGCTCACCTAACCACCTGACCACCTCCCCTTCTCTGGTCAGCCACCCTACTCATCGTATAATTCTAAAATTGTGAGCCACCACCCCTAAATAACACCCAATTCAACCCTAGAGGCCAGCTCATCCTAATTGCTCTTTAGAGCTCCTCAGCCCTCCACCTAAGCAACTCTTTGCACCCATCAATATGCCCTGGTGGCAAGCCCAAGCCATTGTATTTAATTAGGTTCGTCCATGGAAAAGTGAGAGGAGTTCCAAATATTCAGGGAAACTCTACCAAAATCTCACTAGAGACTCTCCAAGCATCCCTAAACTCAAGCCAACCATCTTCCTCTCTGGTTCCCTCTATGAGAGTTCATGTTTGATCTCAAAATCAGGCTGAAACTAGGACATATTCCTCCATAGCTCCAAAGTGAACCAAAATCCAATTAATTGTGCACACACCATCTCCACATTGAAAGGATTTGATCCCGCACAAAAGCCTTCTCTAAAACAACCTCTAACCTAGCTTTAGACCAACACCTGAAATCCACTTTGATCGAAATCATACATATAAAATTTACCATGGCTTGAGACTTCATATGGAGGTTCATTGGATCCAATCAAAGCTACTACAACCATCAGATTGAGGCCTCCCTTCTTAGACAAAGGTATTGAGCTTTAACCCTAACCCGAGCCTCTTTTGATTCTCCATTTGTAATGGCTTGATTTCATACTTGATTAACTGTATAGATGTGATCATCTTAAGTAGATGACGGTTTAGAAATAAACCCCATGTGATTTGGTTGAGTCTAGATAGAGATCTTAACATTTTAGTGTGAACAGCTACAGGTTAGGTCACTTGAGAATGATAATGGGGAGCCGTCTGATTGCGTGTGTATCCGATGAACAGAGGAGATCGAGCCGGACAGACTTTTGGTGCGTCAACTGCGGGTCTCGTGGCATGTTTAGGTGAAAAGCACAACAAATAGGAGTGTGTTGCGTGTGAGTTTGGAGCCACCATAGGTTGATTTAGCCCCGCGTAGGATAAGTAGAAAATTAGGGATTTTCTGAATTTATTTTAATACCTGAACTTCAAGAATCCATATATTTCTCATGAAATGTCATAAAAATAAAAGAAAAATACCCTCTTTTTCAGTGAACAAAGGACAATGATGTGGACAAAAAATAAAAATTGTTTTCTTATTCCCTGATTTTTAATGAATTAATTACCCTATTGAGTATTTTAGTTTATTATGAACAAAAATGCTCACCATGGCTTGTAATTTTGAGGATTTGTGTCTCATGACAGAGACTATGTCCTCTGCTTTTTCCAACGTCAGAGGACATCTCTATGCTTCTAAACTTAATTTTCAAGATAAGGTGGCTATTTTGACTATTGTAATTACATAAATTAAAAGTCCACTTGGAAAATTATGAGAATAATTTTAGTAGGTTTCTTATGATCAAAGAAACATAGAAAAAATACCATGATGACTTTAATAATTTTGTAAATTTCTATATTTAATTAAAGTGTATATATCGTGTGTTAATTTATGTAAGNAGCTTCTTTTTGATTCTCCATTTGTAATGGCTTGATTTCATACTTGATTAACTGTATAGATGTGATCATCTTGAGTAGATGAAGGTTTAGAAATAAACCCCATGTGATTTGGTTGAGTCTAGATAGAGATCCTAAGGTTTTAGTGTGAACGGCTACAGGTTAGGTCACTTGAGAATGATAATGGGGAGCCGTCTGATTGCGTGTGTATCCGATGAACAAAGGAGATCGAGCCGGATAGACTTTTGGTGCGTCAACTACTGTTCTCGTGGCATGTTTAGGTGAAAAGCACAACAAATAGGAGTGTGTTGCGTGTGAGTTTGGAGCCACCGTAGGTTGATTTGGCCCCGCGTAGGATAAGTAGAAAATTAGGGATTTTCTGGATTTACTTTAATACCTGAACTTCAAAAATCCATATCTTTCTCATGAAATGTCATAAAAATAAAAGGAAAATACCCTCTTTTTCAGTGAACAAAGGACAATGATGTGGAAAAAAAATAAATATTATTTTCTTATTCCCTGATTTTTAATGAATTAATTACCCTATGGAGTATTTTAGTTTATTATAAACAAAAAATGCTCACCATGGCTGGTAATTTTGAGGATTTGTGTCTCATGACAGAGACTATGTCCTCTGCTTTTTCCAATGTCAGAGGACATCTCTATGCTTCCAAACTTAATTTTCAAGATAAGGTGGCTATTTTGACTATTGTAATTACATAAATTAAAAGTCCACTTGAAAAATTATGAGAATAATTTTAGTAGGTTTCTTATGATCAAAGAAACTTAGAAAAAATACCATGATGACTTTAATAATTTTGTAAATTTCTATATTTAATTAAGTGTATATATCGTGTGTTAATTTATGTAAATTATATACTTATCAAAAATTGACAAATCAATTCCACATTGTGCATAAAAATCATATTTACATATTGTAAAAATTTAAAATTTATTTGACTTAGTTTAAGCACTAAAATTGATTTTTAAAGAAACATTGTATTCTTGTACAAAAATAATTATAATAAATTAAATAAACTTAGCAAAATCATGAAAAATAGCCTTCTGAGTTCCTTGTGATCAGGGGTATTTAATAAAAATAAAAGCTATTTTTGTGAAAATAAGTCATTTTTAAAGTGTATTTTGAATTAAAAATAATTAAAATAAACAAAATTTTCAAAAGTACAAAAAATTGTTCAAAATGTGTACAAATTTTCCCTGATCACTTAAAATTCATTAGGATATTTTTCCTAATTTTTATAAGTTAAAAATAAATTTAAAATCTAAAAAATGAATTTTTCTTATTTTCTCATTAAAATAATTATAATAAATAAATTAAAAAATGATAAAAATACAAAAATTGATTCTATGAGTTTTCTGAACTCAGAAAAGTTTCATAAACATATAAAATAATTTTGATAATTAAAAGACTATTTTCTATTTAATTATATCATTGAAATTAATCGAAAATTAAATAATAATAATAAACATTTAAATAAAAAAAATTATAAAATTTTTTTTAGTGCTTCTCTGACCTAAAGGAATCTCTAATAATTTTCTTATAAACAAAAAATTTTCTTAGATAGTTAAATAAATCAACTTTAGAAACCCTATTTCCTGAATTTAAATAATTATTAAAATTAAATTAAAAAACCACATTATCCTCCTCTGATGTTTCAATTAACTCATGGATATGCCACTCTGAATGCTCAAGTCATTTGAGTTGTTTTTAATGAGTTATGAGGTAAAGTACCCTAAGGGCAAAATAGTCATTTTTTATTTTAGTCCTTAATCAAAACCTAGGATTAACCAAGGGAATAAGTAGGAAAATTTTAATCTAAATGAACATGTTTGGATGATTGAAATACAATGGGACTAAAAAGTAGACACTCAGTCACCACCTTTGCACAATATCAACAAGATCATAATTCTCTTAATATGCATGACTCAGAAGTCAATTAAGTTCAAATGATTCTTAAGTGATGGGCTTAAGATAGAAAAGATGATAATTTACTTATCTTGAGCCTAAGATTGATGATGATGTGATCTTTCAATAAGAATACATATCGCTTAAATCAAAATTTTGATAATCACCATTATACCTATCATGATTATTAAAGGCTTAGTAGTGACATAGGCTCAATATCTACAATCAATTGATCAGATTTAGAAGATAACATGATTGAAGATTAACATNTGATTCTTAAGTGATGGGCTTAAGATAGAAAAGATGATAATTTACTTATCTTGAGCCTAAGATTGATGATGACGTGATCTTTCAATAAGAATACATATCGCTTAAATCAAAATTTTGATAATCACCATTCTACCTATCATGATTATTAAAGGCTTAGTAGTGACATAGGCTAGATATCTACAATCAATTGATCGGATTTAGAAGATAACATGATTGAAGATTAACAACTTTAAAAACTACAAGCCTATCCTTAATTATGGACACCACAATCTTAAATGACTTAAACTTGCCTTAGGGGCACCCACTCACATAAATTTAAACGAAACATCAATTAATTAACTGGGTTTTCTATCCTCAGGATAATTAAATTGTCAAGTTTTACTGAGCAACGGGGTAGTCACACTTCAACCACAGATGATTAATGGAACAATATGATAAATTTAACATGAACTTAGAATATTTTAAGAGATCTTCAAAATGGTCCAGGGTCATGCTTCGAGATTTTTTAAATCTAATGGACATTCTTAAGGGCATATTGGACTTTTCATATTTTTGTTCTAAAATCATCCTTTAGGATCTTCTCAGATTCAATAAAGTCATAACTTAAGGTTTGGTAGCTAAACCTTCATCTACTCCTGCAATTTAAATTTTGTGCAAAATTATATACATGCATTGCAAGTACTAACCTTTCAAATAGAGGAATGAGCAGAATTGGCAGGTACACTTTTAAATTATTGCATTTACCTTTTTGTACTTCTTGTCTCAAGCTTGCATGTTAAACAATAATGTCACCCTGCATGAAAACCAAAACTGCTATGATAGCCATAAAACTAAAACCAAAATTAAAAATCAATCAAGATAAAATTTACTGCCACAACATTCAAAATATAAGACTACTCAAAACTTAATCACAAACATCACAAAATAAAAATTGCAACTAAAGTAAAATGTCACTCTCGGATGATCGGGAATCCCTCGGAGGAGATAACCTACGGTTGCTAACGAAATTTCACACAATTTAAATGAAAGTATGGAACTCATCATGTTGAGTTTAGTAAATTCATTTGGACTAAGTGAATTCGAAAGAAAACAGTGGTGCCAAAATGAGGGAACCGTAGGATCCTAACCGGTGTCACTCTAATCAACTTTTATATGCCCCATAATATTTAAATAACCATGACCCTTACGGACATCAGGTTTGATGTTATAACTTGACACTTTAGAAAACCTAAACTTGTCGCGACGAGGAGCTTGGAGCTAGCATTGCGGGTAGCACAACCATCTTCAACAGCAAAACGTGTCTACATCAGCTAAACCACTCTTTCCTTAGAATTAAAAAAACAAGCCATAGGACTTTGAGGTGGTCTCCTTACGAAACATAACTCCTCAACTTTTCTTTAAGATTTTGTATAGCTTTGCTGAAAAATTTTAAGCCCTAGCTCGTTTTAGGATTTTGAGGATGTCATTTGTCACGACCTAAATCCTCACATCTTCCAGGCTATTTGTGTAATAATTTCATGCGAGTGTAAGCCCTAGTTAATAAAACTAATAGGATGAAACATTTAAATATTTCTCTTCTAAACTGAAGCCAACATAGGGTAGCTTGGGAAGTCACCGAAGTTCTCCTTCAGCTCAGTGACATTCCCTAGTAATTTCTCCTTTAGATTATACAATAAATGTTCTAAATTTGAGCCATTCCCCTTTCACACCTCTTTGTCCGATCTCGTTGAAAAGTCCTATCCTTTTGACCTCTTTGAAAATTATATTTCCTAATTTTTATCGAGAGTTTTCTTAGGAGATTTCGTTTATCTAAGTTATAATTAACTATAGGGGCTTGCCCTTAAAGGAAGATTTTTCAAACCCAGCTTAATATAAACCCTATTTAATTTCTCGTATTAAATAGGAGAACTTGTAGGCTTATAAATAAAGTGGTTTCAGCAGACTAAATGGATGTCATACATTTCTTAGTTTATTTGATCGAGCCTCACCCTCAAGTCTTGTGTTTATCTTTCAGGATAGATACATGACTTGAAGTGTAGTGCTCTTTCATTTGATCTATAAAAGATATGGGATCAGTTTGATTTCATATTTTTCTAAACTTTTATATATGTGTGTAAATTAAATGTCTTCTTGAAGCGGGCGACGGGATTTCAATTTCGATGACAGACAGCTTCCAACAGGCAACTCCACAACCAAAATAGTGTCTATGAAGTTCTAATGATAAAAAAGCTCTAAGGAAGAAATGATAATGATAAAATTGAAGAAACCCCAATACGACATTTCCTTGGAAGATGTAGAGAAAAGTGAATACGAGTCAATGTATGATCAGATCAACCACTATGTGAATGTCATCACCCTTACTCCAATCTATCCTCAAAATTTTGAAATTTTAGAGGTCAAGGAAGTCTGTAGCATTGGCTCAAAGCTGATCAAGTTTTACTGTGCTTCCCTCTCTACTAGTACTAAAAATCATGTAAATTTGGAAGTTGTTTCTAATGAATTAATGGAATTACCTTTTGATTACTTTTCTTCTTGTGTAAAAAAGTTAATTAAATAGGGATATGTGCCAAAGTAAATGCCAAAATATAAGTTACAACTTCTTGAGAAATTGTAGAATGTGAAAAGTAGAGCTCCTAACTTGAAAGAAGCTCTCGAGTTTGGCACTGTAGGACCAGTCGATGACACAGAATTTTGTATTGTTGTTACTAGCAGATTGGAAGAAGATTGCCTTAATGTATAGGATAACTCTGAAGATCAGTTCATAGATGATGCTCTCCCAGAATTTGATGAAGAAATTAAGTCAACGGTGGATGAATTCAAAAAAAAAAAAAAATCAATATCGGGACTGAGGGGCGTCCCTGACCCACCTTTATAAGTTCTCTATTCAATAAAGAAGAATCTACAGATATGATAAAATTATTATCATAATTTATTGATTTCTTTACAGGGAGCTATGATTAAATGTCAGGGTTGTCAGCAGAGGTTGCAGTTCATAAGCTCGGGGTGGACAAAGATATGAACCATATGAAATAAGCTCACAGAAGAATGCGCCTCGAGATAGAGCAACAAGTCATTATTGAGGTTGAGAAGTAAATAGATGCTAACTTTATAAGGGAAGAGCAATACCCCACATGGTTAGCCTACATTGTAATAGTTAAGAAGAAGAACGGACAAATCTATATTTGTCTTGACTTTAGGGATTTAATTAAGGCATGCCTAAAAGACGAGTTTCCATTACCGATACCAAAGTTGATGGTAGACATCACATCGATACATGAACTTTTATTTTTCATGGATGGATCGTCATGATATAACTAAATCAAGATGAATCTAGAGGATGCAATACTTAAAGCATTCAAAATGCCGATCATAATTTTCTACTACACAGTAATGCTATTCGGGTTGAAGAATGTCAGATCAACTTATCAACGAGTGATGATGTAGATCTTTGATGATCTCATTCACAACCAAGTGAAGTGCTACATGAATGATTTGGTCATAAAAAACAAACATAAAATAGAATATTTGTATGATTTAAGGATCATGTTTGAACGATTACAATAATATAAGCTCAAGATGAATCCCTTAAAGAGTGAATTTAGCGTCACCTCCGTCAAATTCTTAGGATTCGTTGTCCGTCATCAGGGAATCGAGATCAACCCGGATAAGATTAAAGCTATCTTGGAAATTCTTCCTCCCAAATCCTTGAAATAACTACATTCCTTCTAAGGAAAATTGGTATGTCTGAGGCACTTTATTTTTAATCTCTCAGGTAGGTGTCAGCGCTTCTCGACATTAATTAAAAAGGACACCAAATTTTTTTGGAAATGAAAATTCCAATGGGCCTTCGAGGACGTTAAACAATATTTAGTGACACCTCATATTTTGGCAGCCCCTATCCCGAGAAAGCCGTTGATACTTCATACCGCGGCCTTAGAAGACTCTCTCGGAGCCTTGTTAGCTCAAGTCAGTAACAAGGATAAGGAAAATGCGCTCAACTATTTGAGTCGACGTCTAATACTAATAGAGGTAATGTATCCGTCTATTGAGAAGCATTTTGTTGTTTTAATTTTCATAGCCCAAGAGCTTAGGCTTTACATTCTTTCTCATAAGATTATCCTTATTTCAAAAGTTAATCCATTGCAATATTTGATAACCGAAACAACACTTTCCGAACATTTAGCAAGGTGGTCAATGATTTTATTGCAATTAGATATAACTTTTGTTCCGCTCCGCACAATCAAGGGACATATTCTAGTAGATTTTCTCGCAGCGCACCCACTTCCAATGGGTCCCCGCTTAATGATGAGCGACCTGATGAACAGATACTAGAAATAGAACTGTCCAGTGCCACTTTGGGAAATTTACTTCAATGGAGCTTCATCATCCAGAAAGGAAAAAAGATCAGAAACAGTTGTACTAGGCAAAGCAGGAATTGGTTTGATTTTCATCACACCATATAAGGGTGTGTTGAGATTCTCCTATCACCTGACAGAGTCGTGCATAAACAATGAAGCAGAATATGAAGCATTTATCACTGGATTGGAATTGACAATCTTAATGGATATCACATACATTGCTATATATGGTGATTCACAACTCTTCATCCAACAAGTTACCAAACAATATAAGATTTTGAAACCAAGGCTAGCAAAATACCACGGGTACATGATGAAGTTATTGGAACGTATTCCCAGGGTGACTCTATATCGGATTCCTCGAGGAGATAACGGTCATGCCAATGCTCTAGCAAAAATTGCTAAGGAAATGACATTTCCAACGGAGGATTTCATTGAGATTACAGTAATAGAATGTCATATTTTATCTTAGATTGACATAAAAAAAATTCACAAGCTTGAGAAAGAAGGAGTGATGATCGCAGTTGCTGACGTTAACGAAGATTAACATAAGCCATTGATATAATATTATTAAACTGGAAAGCTACCAGAAGACAAGTTCAAAGCAAATCACATCACAAGAAGAGATATTTCATATGCTCTAGTGGGCGATGTCCTCTACAGAAGATTGTTCAAATAGATGTTGCAAAGATGTCTAAGCAGGGTCGAAGCACAGATTATTGTTAAAGAAGTAAATGTTGGATTTTGTGGTGCTCACCGTTAGGGCAAAAAATGAAAATGAAGATTAAAAGATTCAGATATTTTTGGCAAGTAATGATATTCAATTGCATGGATACAGCTAGAAGGTGTCACCTTTTCCAAGTGCATGGGATGGTCTTACACCAACCTCCGAATGTGCTACATCCAACCGTTTCCTCGTGGCCATTTTAGTGTTAGGGCATGGACATAATAGGTCTGATAGACCCTCCATCCTCTAAGGGACATAGATTTAATCTTGTTTCTATGGATTATTTCTCCAAGTGGGTAGAAGCAGGGTCGTTACGAGTGATTACAGCACAACATGTTCTCTAATTTTTCAAAAATTGGATCTTTTATCATTTTGGTGTTCCACGCAGAGTGATTTCTGACAATGGGACAACCTTTAAGAGCATAAAGATCAACAACTTTGTCAAACAACATGGGATAGACTGGAGATATTCTACAAATTACTATCCTAGGGAAAATGGACTGTTTGAGGGCTTCAAAAAGACACTCGGTCAAATTTTAAAGAAAACATTAGACAAGAACTAAAGAGGATGGCATGATAAACTGTTAGAAGCCTTGTGGGCTTAACGGACAACGTTCAAAACTCCCACTCAATGTACACCCTAAACATTTGTGTACGGGTCTGAGATTGTACTATCGCCAGAAGTTCTGACACAATCTTTCAGAGTCATTGTTGCCAATCAAATCACAAGCAAAGCTCAGACTTGAAGAATTGGAAAGTCTTGAGGGAAAACATATAGAGGCATAACAACATTTGAAGCTCTACCTAGCAATGATGGTGCAGAATCATGACAAATTGATCCGCTAAAGGGCGTTCAAAGTTGGTAACCTCGTTCTTATTCTCAAAAAACCTATAGTTGCACATAGCGAGATAGGTGGAAAACTTGAACCAACTTGAGAGAGACCATTTGACATAGAAAAATTATATTAAGGAGGATCTTACCAGCTGGTGGATTTCTGAGGTGAAAGACCTATGTTTTTAGTTGATGGCTGATAATTGAAGATATACTACACGACGTGATATTGCTTGAAATGGATTCTTGAAAATGTTGCTTGTTTTGGTATTATTTATTTAGCCAAGCGTCTGTGATTGGGTCTAAAATTTTGTAATAAAATTAATCTCAAGAAAATGAAATTTTTTAATTTTTTAAAATTATTTTCCTCCTCTTATTTTTTTTTATTGTGAAATCTCATTAGACCAAATGGAATATATGAAATTTGCACCTGTATAAATTTAAAATTTTGTTTAATTAATGTTTTGTTGTTGCTCTTGTTTGTGCTGAACTTCAGTGCACTGATGTTTTTCTGTCTTCTGCAGGAAAATGTTAGGACGAAAGTATATTTTTACTTTTAGAGACCGTTTGAATCTTGCACTAAATAAGGACACGGAAACCCAGGGCGGCAACGTAGACTTTGACTTGGATTTAGTCAGGTCAACTTGGACTACGAGGGCCCCCTGATGGACGTGGTCAGTCGCTAGGAAAAAGAAGGATCACCATCACTGCTATAGATTGGTACTAAAGAAGACTCCTCACTAAAGAGGAAGAAAGCAAAAATACAACAAGATCCAATGGAAAGAACTAGTCATCTACCGNGCTTGAATTGGATTCTTGAAAATGTTGCTTGTTTTGGTATTATTTATTTAGCCAAGCGTCTGTGATTGGGTCCAAAATTTTGTAATAAAATTAATCTCAATAAAATGAAATTTTTGAATTTGTTTAAATTATTTTCCTCCTCTTATTTTTTTTTATTTTGAAATCTCATTAGACCAACTGGAATATATGAAATTTGCACCTGTATAAATTTAAAATTTTGTTTAATTAATGTTTTGTTGTTGCTCTTGTTTGTGCTGAACTTCAGTGCACTGATGTTTTTCTGTCTTCTGCAGGAAAATGTTAGGACGAAAGTAGATTTTTACTTTTAGAGACCGTTTGAATCTTGCACTAAATAAGGACATGGAAACCCAGGGCGGAAACGTAGACTTTGACTTGGATTTCAGTCAGGTCAACTTGGACTACGAGGGTCCCCTGATGGACGTGGTCAGTTGCTAGGAAAAAGAAGGATCACCATCACTGCTATAGATTGGTACTAAAGAAGACTCCTCACTGAAGAGGAAGAAAGTAAAAATACAACAAGATCCAATGGAAAGAACTAGTCATCTACCTTCCATGATAATTGCACCGACGAGGAATTTAATCAATGCTGATGAAGAAAGAGTGCCAGATGTGCCACTCAGGAGAACTCAACATCGTAATGCTAAACACACTAAACATAGGGCCTTCTTATGAGAGGAGAAAATATGTCTATAAGAAGCAGAGGATACACTCACCCTAACACTTGAGGTAAAGATTTATGACCCGTGCATGAGGAAGACTTCTGCTAGTTCACTTGTTACCAAGGATGAGTCTGAGTTTGCTGCAGAGCAGATACAATCAGAAACGTCAAATGAACTTTGCAAAGATTGCACGATGCACAACATTGAGATTCCAACATGAGCATCTACAGGATGAGCATTTGTGGAGTGTCCAAGATGCAATGTCCTCCATTTGGATCAGTACAATTCTTTTAAAGAGTATATGCCCGCAAACACAAGGTGCTAGGAGACAGCGAACCCAGACACTAAATCATATATTCTACTACATATGGAGCCAAGTCAGACACGGTTCCCCACGGATATTGAAATGAGGGATTAGCTTCGACAATCTCAAAGGACTCCTACAGCAGAATTGGAGAGAATGAACAAAGTTAAGAGACGAGAAATTGAATTCTATAAATAAATGCAAGTGAAATTTGTCAACATTTTGGAAGGCCTAAACCTACATACAGGAGTTTTCTCCGAAAATAACGAAAGAAGAATTATCGATTGTGTATTTGACTTAACGGATTGAGGTTGAGCTGGTCTGTTAATGAGGAAAACTTACTCAGAGCCGTAGAAATGGATGTGCGGGAAAGGCAAGATAATCATTCAATCTGGCTGCTGCTATAACTTTCTCAAAGATAGGCTAGGGAACCCCCCAGGTATCTTGAGATACGATGAGGTAGATACTCTACCTTCTGAGATAAAAAGAATGATTAAAAGGATGGTCAAGTGGAGCATACTACCGGCGAACTGCATTCTGAATAGCTGCATAATCAACATTTATGATGAAGAAGACTGTATTCCTCCGCACATAGAACACTATAATTTTGTGAGGCCCTTCTATACTGTGTCCTTCATGAGCCAAAGTAACCTTTTATCCAGGAAAGAAATTGATGTTGTTGGCCCTATGGAATTCAGAGGATCCATCAAGATTCTACTACGAGTGGGTTCAATATTAATTCTAAAATGAAATGTAGCAGATCTAGCCAAGCACTGCATTCTGGGAGTATGCCACAACAGATTTTCTATGACATTCAGATATTGGACAAAAGTAAAGTGCCACATGGGTTCCTTCCAGACCCAGAATTGGAAGAACTGCACCCAAGTAAGTCACCTTGATCATGTTGTCACTTTTTGTACTACGTTAGAGTAGCTCATACGATATGTACTTAGCATATGATGTATTAGATATATTCAACATGTTACCTTTTGATGCTACAACTATATTTAGTTTCTAATGCATATTTCAAAAAGATTAATGAAATTTCTTCCAGATTTTGATCAGTTTGTCAAATTGCCCTTTTATTGGATTGGTAAAAAGTTACAGAACCATACATTGGTTCTAAATTATAACTAACAAAGAACAATACAACCAAATTTGATAATAAAATTTAAATAAAGTTTTTGAAAATAAATCAACCAATGAAATTAAATTTAAAAAAAATATATTTTGATAATTAAATGTGATAAAAACAATAAGAAAAGAAAATGATAAACTTGGTGATTTGCTTCACGGAATATTACGTTCCTCACAAAATTCTTCACAATTCTCCGCATTCTCTGTGGGTTATCACACTCCTCTCATGTTCTTAATTCTCGGTGTAGGCCTTTGAAGCCCTATTCCCATCGTAACTCTCGGGGTAGACACTTGAAGCTCTAATGCNTGCCACTCAGGAGAACTCAACATCGTAATGCTAAACACACTAAACATAGGGCCTTCTTATGAGAGGAGAAAAGATGTCTATAAGAAGCAGAGGATACACTCACCCTAACTCTTGAGGGAAAGATTTATGACCCGTGCATGAGGGAGACTTCTACTTGTTCACTTGTTACCAAGGATGAGTCTGAGTTTGCTGCAGAGCAGATACAATCAGAAACGTCAAATGAACTTTGCAAAGATTGCCCGATGCACAACATTGAGATTCCAACACGAGCATCTATAAGAGGAGCATTTGTGGAGTGTCCAAGATGCAATGTCCTCCATTTGGATCAGTACAATTCTTTTGAAGAGTATATGCCCGCCAACACAAGGTGCTAGGAGACAGCGAACCCAGACACTGAATCATATATTCTACTACATACGGAGCTAAGTCAGACATGGTTCCCCACGGATATTGAAATGAGTGATTAGCTTCGACGATCTAAAAGGACTCCTATAGCAGAATTGGGGAGAATGAACAAAGTTAAGAGACGAGAAATTGAATTCTATAAATAAATGCAAGTGAAATTTGTCAACATTTTGGAAAGCCTAAAGCTACATACAGGAGTTTTCTCCGAAAATAATGAAAGAAGAATTATCGATTGTGTATTTGACTTAAAGGATTGAGGTTGAGCTGGTCTGTTAATGAGGAAAACTTACTCAGAGCCGCAGAAATGGATGTGCGGGAAAGGCAAGATAATCATTCAATGTGGGTGCTGCTATAACTTTCTCAAAGATAGGCTAGGGAACCCCCCAGGTATCTTGAGATACGATGAGGTAGATACTCTACCTTCTGAGATAAAAAGAATGATTAAAAGGATGGTCAAGTGGAGCATACTACCGGCGAACTGCATTCTGAATAGCTGCATAATCAACATTTATGATGAAGAAGACTGTATTCCTCCGCACATAGAACACTATGATTTTGTGAGGCCCTTCTATATTGTGTCCTTCATGAGCCAAAGTAAAATTTTATCCAGGAAAGAAATTGATGTTGTTGGCCCTGTGGAATTCAGAGGATCCATCAAGATTCTACTACGAGTGGGTTCAATATTAATTCTAAAATGAAATGTAGTAGATCTAGCCAAGCACTACATTCTGGGAGTATGCCACATCAAAGTTTCTATGACATTCAGAATATTGGACAAAAGTAAAGTGCCACATGGGTTCCGTCTGGACCCAGAATTGGAAGAGCTGCACCCAAGTAAGTCACCTTGATCATGTTGTCACTTTTTGTACTCTCATACGATATGTACTTAGCATATGATGTATCAGATATATTCAACATGTTACCTTTTGATGCTACAACTATATTTAGTTTGTAATGCATATTTCAAAAAGATTAATGAAATTTCTTCCAGATTTTGATCAATTTGTCAAATTGCCCTTTTATTGGAATGGTAAAAAGTTGCAGAACCATACGTTGGTTCTAAATTATAACGAACAAAGAAAAATACAACCAAATTTGATAATAAAATTTAAATAAAGTTTTTGAAAATAAATCAACCAATGAAATTAAATTTTGAAAAAATATATTTTGATAATTAAATGTGATATAAAAAATAAGAAAAGAAAATGATAAACTTGGTGATTTGCTTCACGAAATATTACGTTGCTCACAAAATTCTTTGCAATTCTCCGCATTCTCTGTGGGTTATCACACTCCTCTCATGTTCTTAATTCTTGGGGTAGGCCTTTGAAGCCCTATTCCCATCGTAACTCTCGGGGTAGACACTTGAAGCTCTAATGTCATCTTAACTTTCAAGGTATGCCTTTGAAGCCCTATTCCCATCTGAACTATCAGGGTACGCCTTTGAAGCCCTATTCAAATCTTAACTCTTGGGGTAAGCCTCTGAGGCCCTATTCCCATCTTAACTTTCAGGGTAAGTTACTAAGGACCTATTCCCATCTTAACTTTCGGGGTAGGCCTTTGAAGCCCTACTCCCATCTTAACTTCTGAGGTAGGCCTGTAAGCTCTATTCCCATCTAAACTCTCAGGGTAAGCATTTAAAGCTTTATTCCCATCGTAACTCTTGGGGTAGGCCTCTGAAGCCCTATTCCCATCTTAACTCTCATGGTAGGCCTATAACTCTTGGGGTAGGCCTCTGAAGCCCTATTCCCATCTTAACTCTCGTGGTAGGCCTTTCAATCCTTATTCCCTTCTCACCTCAGGGTCAGTACCTAAATTCTAATTCTTCTGAAATTCTAGAGCGGTGCAAGATCATCCGATTTGTTTAAATTCCCTATATTTTCCGCCTTCCTTCCAAGAAATTTCCACCTCCAAGAAATTCCAAGGTCGGTGCAAGGTCATCCGATTTATTTTAATTCCTTATATTTTCCACCTTCCTTCTGAGAAATTTTTNTTGAAGACCTACTCCCATCTTAACTTCTGAGGTAGGCCTGTAAGCTCTATTCCCATCTAAACTCTCAGGGTAGGCATTTGAAGCTTTATTCCCATCGTAACTCTTGGGGTAGGCCTCGTTCGATTTATTTTAATTCCCTATATTTTCCACCTTCCTTCTAAGAAATTTTCCGCCTCCATGAAATTTCAGGGTCGATGCAAGGTCATCCGATTCCTTTAAATTCCCTATATTTTTCGCCTTCCTTCCGAGAAATTTTCTACCTCCATGAAATTCAAGGGTTAGTGCAAGGTCGTCCAATTCCTTCAAATTCCCTATATTTTTCNCCGATTCCTTTAAATTCCCTATATTTTTCGCCTTCCTTCCGAGAAATTTTCTACCTCCATGAAATTCAAGGGATAGTGCAAGGTCGTCCAATTCCTTCAAATTCCCTATATTTTTTATCTTCCTTCCAAGAAATTTTCCTCCTCCATGAAATTCCATGGTCGATGCAAGGTCGTCCGATTCCTTTAAATTCCTTATATTTTTCACCTTCCTATCTGAAAAATTTTTCCACACTCATGAAACTCTCGGGATCAATACTTGAATACTGATTCCCTTCCTTCGAGGTCGGTACTTAAATTTTGATTTTCTTTCCTGGGTTTATACCTAAATTTCAATTCTCATCTCAGGGTCAGTACCTTAATTTTGATTCCCTTCTTTCGAGGTCATTACCTAAATTACAATTTTCTTTTCAGGGTCAGTACCTAAATTCTGNCCTTCCTTCGAGGTCGGTACTTAAATTTTGATTTTCTTTCCTGGGTTTATACCTAAATTTCAATTCTCATCTTAGGGTCAGTACCTTAATTTTGATTCCCTTCTTTCGAGGTCATTACCTAAATTACGATTCTCTTTTCAGGGTCAGTACCTAAATTCTAATTCCCATCCTTTCAAACTACTAAAATCAAAATCAAAGTTTTCTAACATCAAATTGAAATTGAATCTTCATCGTAACCGTCATTTTTCTTTTCCTGATGGTCATTTTTGAAATTCCTCTCTTTCTAATCCCTAGCAAGAGTTACGAATCCTCAAGTTTGATCAAATTTTCACTTGATAATTCCCTAGCGGAAACAACTTTCAATCAATTCCACTCTTTGTTCTATGCATGATGGCTTAGACTTCTTTGTTGGTTTTGTTGATCTCTTCGATCAATGCCAATACATATGGTGTGCTTGTCCGACACACCACACCTATGGGGGTCCCTTTATTGACCTCACTTTTGGTTGAGGTCTAGTATTTCCTCTTTAGTAGCCTAAGGTGTAGCCATAAGACTTTCCTATTGACATTTCCTAAAAGACTCTAAAAGGAACCCTCACCATTATAAATTCTAAACTCTTCTTTGCTCAACTTGAAGTTTCACATATTGGTCCTAACCTCTAGCACTTAGTAGGTGGGGTCAATATGAGGGAGCTCAAGGAGAGTCCCATAAGATTGCTTGGCCTTAGAGTTAGCCCTCTAGTGGTGTGGTGTTGGTTGGTTTCTCACACACACTTGCAGATTGCATTTCCACTCACAACATTAAACCCAAGCATGCCTAACTTTTGTCCCTTGACCTTTTAGAAGACTCATGTAGATAGTATCAAAGATTCCTCAACCATAGGCTAGGGTTTAGAAAGGACCAGTACATGAAGGACCCAAAGAAGGGAATTCTAATAGTCCATGGCTCAAGTAGGGTAATTGACACTCCAATTTTACCAAATAACCCAACTTAGCCTTTTGCACATTGCACTTCCACTCACAACCTTAAACCCAAGCATGCATAACTTTGATCCCTTTACCTTTTAAGAGACTCATGTAGATGGCACCCTAGACCTCTTAGCCCTATGCTAGGTTTTAGTTAGGACAACTACATGAAGGACCTAAAGAAGGGAATTATATCTACAGCTCAAGTAGGGTGATTGACACTCCAATTTTACCAAAATACCCAACTTAGCCTTTTGCCCCTAAATCTACCCAAATTACCAAATTACTCTTGAAACTCCAAAATTAACAAAAATTCCAAAAATACCCAAATTTGTCCAAAAATCATTTTAAACTATTTGAAACAACTCAACTTGCCCAAAATACCCCAAAATTTTAAAAATTACCAAAATTTCCATCATTTGGCCAAAATTACCAAAAAAAAAAAAAACCCTCGAGACCCAAATTGTCCCAAACCCCTCAAAATCACTTCAAATGTCCCCAAAATCAAATTGAACCACTCCATTGGGCCCAATTTGATAAGTATAACCTAGTTTGACAAAAAAACCCCCAAATTGTCTTTAAATGCCCAACTACCCCAATTCACCCCAAATGTCCACCAATTTGGTTCCAATTCTCCCCAATTTTAATTCTAAACTCAAATTCATCATGTAAAAGCTTGATATAAACCAAATGCAAGTCCCATTGACCCACATTTGTATCCAATTTCAACCCTAATCAAAAAGCCCCAATTTGACCTAAAATTAAAATCTCACTCAATTGAACCCCCAAATCTATCCAATTGCCCCAATCTTGCATCATAAACTCTTCATGCCAATCACCCACATCAAATTTAACATCAATTGGGATTTATCCAAACTCTAGACTAACTCAAACCCAATTCTAACCCAACATACCCAAAATTGATCAAATGTCCAAAATCCTTTAAATTGAACCTCCAATTCAATTCAAAATCACTCCAAATCTTTTCTAAACTCTTTGTGAAAATCATCTATGTCATCTTGATCAATAAACTGAGTCCAATGGCATCGATAGCCCAATCTAAACCTAAATTCAAGCCAAATTTCCCAAATTTGAACCCATGACCAGGATGTAACCAAACCTACCCAAAGTGGTCAACCCAAGACCACTAAAGCCCCCAATTGGACCCTAGTGACCAGACTAGATCCATCTAGCCCACTGTATATGATCCATGAACCAAAGGTCCCCTAAATTGAGGGATTTATTCCTAAAATGCTTAATTCAAAGGATATCTTTGCCATAACCCATTACCAACCTAAATTAATTGTTGTGAAAGATTCCCCTGAGGTTCCTGAGCCACCTGAGCCACCTGAGCACCTTCCCTACCCTGACCAGCTGCCCTAGTCAATGGAGGNAGTATTTTTCCAAAGACATAGGAGATCTCTACACAGAGATCTTAATTTTCTAAGTTCTTAA
>JXCR01137878.1:114122-130582 GCA_002079205.1 Phalaenopsis hybrid cultivar | reverse complement strand
AAGGATGAGGTGGCGTCGCGTGGACTAGTAGAAAAATAGGGATTTTCTTGATTTATTTAAATGCCAGAACTTTAAAAATTCATATCTTTCATAGAAAAATCATAAAAAAAAATTAAAAGTACCCTTTTGCTCAGTGAAGAGTGGAGAATAATGTGGATTAAAAATAAAAATTATTTCTTGACTCATTAATTTTTAATTAATTAAATTGCCTCTATCATTTTTTGATTCATTATGATAAAATATTGTTCATCCTAGCTTGAAATTTTTAGGGCTTGTTCATGATAGAGGGGATGTCATTTGATTTTTCCAAGGTCAAAGAGCATCTCTGTGTTTCTAACCTTAATTTTCAAGCTTGGATGACTATTTATGCTTAAATTAATTATTTAAATTAAAATATCACCTACAAAATTATGAGACAAATTTTAGTATGTTCCCTAAGTTAGGGAAGTCTAGGAAAAATATCATGATGGTCTGAATAGTTTTATACATCTCTTTAACTAATTAAATGTGTATATCTGGTATTAGTTTATTTAAGTGAAATATTAATAAAAAAATTAATAAAATCAATTCCACATTTTATGTGAAAATTATGTTTATTCACAGTAAAAATTTGAAATTTATTTGATTAAGTTTGAGTGTTAAAGTTGATTTTATAAAGAAGATTGTATTTTTGTACAAAAAAATTACATTAAATTAAATATACTTAGAAAAATTATGAAAAGTAGTTTTCTGAGTTTGTTGTAATCAAAGGCATTTAAGAAAAATAAAATTTATTTTTGATGAAATACGTTATTTTTAATTTATATTTTAAATTAAAAATAGTTAAAGATTCCAGAAATACAAAAAAAGTATTTTAAAATGTTCCTAATGGTTTATTGATCACTTGGGACTCATTAAAATCTTTTCCTAATATTTTCTAGGTTAAAAATAAATTTCTAAAAGTCTAAAATGGATTTTTCATATTTTTTAAAAAATAAATTATAATAACTAAATTAAAAATCATAAATATATAAAATTTGTTTCTCTGAGTTTTCTAGACTCACAGAAGTTTAATAAAAATGTTAAAAATAATTTTTGCAATTAAAACATATTTTTCATTTAATTAAATCACTAAAATATTTAAATAGATATAAAATTAAAATAAAATTTAATTTAGAAAATCATTGTATTTTGCTTAAGTGTTTCTCTGACCTAAAGGAACCTCTAACAAATTTTCCCATGAACAAAAATTTTATTTTGATTGACTAAATAAATCAATATTGAAAAACCTATTTTCTAAGTTAAAATAATTATTAAAATTAAATAAAAGTTTGAAAAAAAAAACCACATTCTCTCCTCTCAAGTTTTAATTGCCACTTTTGGAGGGTGCTTTAAATTGTGCTTAATGAGTTATGAGGTGAAGGGACCCAAGGGCAAAATGGTCATTTTGAAATTATGTGCCTTAATTAAATTTAGGGTTAACCGAGAGAAAATGAGTAATTTTGATCTTAATGAACATTTTTTTATGATTGAAACACCATGGGTTAAAAGGTAGAAACCAATTTGCAAGCTTTCAGTGATAAGAATAAAATTTACCAATTTGCCACCAATTTGTCACCTTTCCATTTATCATGTAAATTTAAAATTTTAATTATTGTCACTTTCTCCCATTTAAATTATTAAGGGGTTGGTGGTGAGCTAGGCTTGATGTTTAAACTTGTTTGATGGGATATATAAAAATAATATGATTAATGATACACACCTCTAAACACTACAAGCCCAACTTTAATGGTGAGTAAAAAATCTTTAATGAGTAAAGCTTGCCTTAGGGGCATTCAACTGCATAACTCTTAAATGAAATATCAACTAATTAACCGAGTATCCTGCTCTCAGGACGATTAAAATGTCAATTTTCACTGAGTAGTGGGGTAACCTTTTTAAATTGACCTTGGATAATTAATGGAACGATAGAATAAGTTCAAAATGAACTCGAAATACTTCAAGAGATCTTTAAAGTAGTTCAGGTTCATTCCTCGAACACTTTGGAATCACCTGGACATTTTGAAGGACAAATTGAACTTGCTAAGTTTTGTTGCAAAAGCATTTGCTAAGATCTTTCGGGACTCAATAAGTCATTGCTTGGAATCTGTTAGATACACCTTTATCTACTTTTGCAATTTATTTAAATTTTGCAAAATTATATGCTTGTTGCAAAAAGCTAACATTTCGGCTGGAATGCCGAGAAAATGGCAGGTGCGCTTTTAATAGTGCTATTTATTTTTTTTCATTTTACTTTCTATAATTTACTTTCATTGCAAAATAATATAACTACTTGGATGTGCACTCTACCTTTCTTGCAAAATCAAAACAACTTTTCAAAATATTAATTAACATTTTTAAAAATATAAAGAATTGTTTCAAGGATGACCATAAATTCTTTGAAATGTCATTAAACATAAAAGATCCTTTTGAATTTATGGGAGTCCCTCGAAGGAGGTAACCCATGGTTGCTAACGAGATCCCTCCGATTTAAATGGGTTTCACAATTTGTTTGAGCCAAGTAAATTAAAAGGAAAATAGTGATACCATAACGAGGGAATCAGGGGATCCTAACCTGTGTTGCTCTAATCAACTTTAACTCCCTCCCTTGTAATGATTAAACTTTTAATTTATCTTTTAAACCTTTAAACCTTAAAATTTAAGACTGCTACTTCGCCGAGGAGCTTAGTACTAACTTTGTGGGCAGCCTACAACAACATGAGGATCTACAACAACATGAGGAGCTACAAGAACACATCATTCCTTAGAATTAAACAACAAGACATAGGACTTCGAGGTTGTCCGCCTAGTGCGACATAAATCCTCAACTTCTTATTTAGGCCTTTGTATGGCTCTGCTGTACAATTTGACCCTTAACTTGTTTTAGGATTCTGAGTTTGTTGTTTGTGACGACCTAAATCCCCACATATTCCAAGTTATTTGTGTGACTATATCACATGAACGAAAGCCCTAAGTAATAAAATTAGTAGGATGAAAAGCCTTGATTCCTTCTCAAAATTGAAATCAAATCATAAGACAGCTTGGGAAGTCACCGAGGTTCTCCTCATGATCCATGACATCCCTTAATTCTTCTTCCTTTGGATTCTAAAACAAATATTCCAAATTTGAGTCATTTCCATTGCACACCTCTTTGTCTGATCTTTTGAAAATTCATATCCTTTAAAATTCTTGAAGACAATATCCTCTTATTTTTATCGAGAGTTTCTTAGGTGACTTCAGTTATCTAAGATGTAATCAACTATAGAGGCTCGCCCTTATAGGGAACTCTCAAGAACCTACTTTAATACAAACTCTATTTAATATTTTATATTAAATAGGGGAACATGTCAGTGAACATAAAAAAAATAATTTTTCACAGACTTAAATGGATGTCATAAATTCTTTAGTTTATTTAATCGAGTTTTAGCAGTAAATAGTATGTATACCCTTCAGGATAGATGCATTGCTTCAAGTATTAGGTTTGTTTATTTAAACTACTGAGGATATGAGATCAGTCCAGTCTTATATTTTGAAGATCTAAAATACAACTTTTTCCAATTTATCAATATACATAAATCTAATTATACCAGGCATCGGAATACCCATTACGGCGATCGACAATTTTTGATTTGGCGACCAACATTGTTCCACACCCTATTCGCTATGTATAAATAATGCACAAAATAATATATGACAACACAGACATTGAATCACATCTCAAACTATAATAGGTAAGAAAAATTTTGAGACATGCTATCAAATTGCTCAAAATAACTTTATAGGTAAATATAAAGTATATGTAGCAAGAAAATGTGATGCATGAAACTTCAACTACATTCTTATCAGTCATATAACATCCAAATATCATAACAAAGAGATAACATCCTCAATCAATCTAGTACTAAGGTCAACTGTAGAAATAAACACAATCAACAACACAAAACATAGAATCAGATAAAATACAATCTCTCTACTCTTCCATCACGTCACAGATGGAGAGATCACAGGTAGGGCTAAAAATGGTAAAAGCTAGCTGTGATTGGTCAAACTTTGGTCAAAATGGTAAATTTTGAATCTCATGGTCACCACGTTGACCATTTGGTCATCCATAGACCTAAATGATCACCATATGATCATATTGACCATTCTGATCAACCTTGGTCAAACTCAAATCATACCACCAAATTCAAGGACCCCATGACTAAACTAACCATGAAATGGTCAAGTAAGTCATCTTGGTCAACCATAGACCTAAATTGGTCAACCATCGTCAACCCTGGTCAACCACGATCAACATGGTCAACCTTATCATTTTTTGTCAAAATTAGGTCTTTTCATCAAATTATTTTAATCTGTTAATTAGTGAATCATTTAATTGATTAAAGAGAGTGAAAATAAGGATTATTAGACCTAGGAATTAAGTTTAAAGTATATAGTTAAACCCATGATAAGACAAATCCATGGCCACCCAAAAATCATATTTTATGCTTAAACCCTAAATTCACTACATGATAAGTTGCTGATGGGCCCATGACCCTTGACACAGACCATGACATAGCTAACATTCATAAATGACTCATAAGTCATAAAGACATCATGAAGGAAATAATGAGGTGGCATTCTTTCATGAAATTTAGAATGAAGATGTAGTAAGTTCACCATTCACCTCCACCTTCATCCAATGAATAGAAAAACCTATCTAAACCCTTATCCAATACATGATTAGGGTCATCGNCTACTAAAACTTAAACCTCAATTACGTCTAACCTCAATTAGACCTAATTAACCACATTAAGCCTTATTTACACTAGGCTTAATCAAACTTAAAACAAAATTAGGTCTAACCCTAATTAGACCTAATTAACCACATTAAGCCTTATTTACATTAGGCTTAACTCAAGCTAAACACAATTAGGTCTAAATTTAAAGAGAACTATTAAAACTAATTAAACCTTACCCATGTTAGGTTTAATTAAACTNCTAAATGATCACCATATGATCATATTGACCATTCTGATCAACCTTGGTCAAACTCAAATCATACCACCAAATCCAAGGACCCCATGACTAAACTAACCATGAAATGGTCAAGTAAGTCATCTTGGTCAACCATACACCTAAATTGGTAAACCATAGTCAACCCTGGTCAACCACGATCAACATGGTCAACCTTATAATTTTTTGTCAAAATTAGGTCTTTTCATCAAATTATTTTAATCCCTTAATTAGTGAATAATTTAATTGATTAAAGAGAGTGAAAATAAGGATTATTAGACCTAGGAATTAAGTTTAAAGTATATAGTTAAACCCATGATAAGACAAATCCATGGCCACCCAAAAATCATATTTTATGCTTAAACACTAAATTCACTACATGACAAGTTGCTAATGGGCCCATGACCCTTGACACAGACCATGACATAGCTAACATTCATAAATGACTCATAATTCATAAAGACATCATGAACGAAATAATGAGGTGGCATTCTTTCATGAAATTTAGAATGAAGATGTAGTAAGCTCACCATTCACCTCCACCTTCATCCAATGAATAGAAAAACCTATCTAAATCCTTATCCAATACATGATTAGGGTCATCATGATCAAAGCATAACAAAATGGAAATGGAGGGGGATATGTGTCATCCCCTTCCAAGTTCATAGAATGATTAATGGATCCATAAGGGGGACGTTGTTTCTAATTCTTTGAGCAGCCTTATCCACCCCCAAGTTACCCAATGGACAGGAGCCAGAACAAGAGCTCGAGCTTCACTTTAATTGAAGATCACATATGGATAATGCATTGGGAGATACATTCATGGTAATCCTTGGCCAGGAGACTTATCCACAATCATTAAACATCTGATAGCTTCTCCCCCAACTGATCTCAAGCTCTATAGCCACCTTTAATGGCTATAAAAAGGGGTAACCCGTGAGCTACAATGATGGGAGACCAACCTACAGTCCTCATTCCCTAAAACACTTAAGAAAGAATGTGCTCTACAAACCCTAAGGAGTTGATCCACCATGGATTCAACTCTTGAAACCCATTGAAAAGTACAAAAATACATAACCTTACATAGAAATCACAAGAATATGACAAAAATAGCACTAGATTCAAGAAGATGATTAGAAAATTATTAAGAGTGAAATATAAATTTAATAAATTATATTTGAGTTTTAATTAATTAATTACTCTCTGGAGTAATTTAATTATTAAAAAATGTTTATAATTTCAAAAATTTTGAAAATTTTAGGGATTAACCCTTAAGTCCTTAGGATCATCCTCTGATTTTTCCAAGGTTAGGAAAATTCCCTAGGATCCAACTTTCAAATTTCTATAAAATTTTGTAATTATTTTCAAAATAAGTATAAAAAAATAAGAAATTTGAAATTAAATTTGAAAATGGTTATAAAATTTAGAGTGACACTTTAAAACTCTAAAATGGCAATTTTTGGCCATTTGAAAACATAAAATGACATTTTCATCACTTTGGGTCAAAATTGTAAATTTCAAATTAACACTTTAAACCCTAAAATTTCTTAGGTTTGAACCTTAGCCTTGAATGACATGTAGGATTGACCAAATCTTGAACCTTAGGTTTGATTCATAAACTAGATCTAGGGTGAATCTAAACCGTAGCTGACATGGGGTTTAATTATCTCCTTTGGAGTTTATCCCCTATAGACTCAAAGTCAAAATTCCAAATATTGAAATCAAACTCACATTATATTTACGTCTAATCACAGACAATGAAGTTCAATCCAAAATTTAATCTAAATCCAGACAGACCAGAAATAGACAAAGAAGTTTAATCCAGGTGAGCCCACACTTCACCAAACCCTAATTAGGTCTAAACCTCAATTAGACCTAATTAAACTCTGTTATACCTTAATCACGTTAGGTTTAACATCATAAATCCTAATTAGGTCTAAACTCTAATTAGAACTAATTAACCTTCTTTAAGCCTTAATTAAATTAGGCTTAACATAATTATACCCTAATTAGGTCTAAATCTCAATTAGACCTAAATAATCACCTTAGACAACAACAATAGGTTTAATACACATTGAAACCTAATTAGGTCTAAGCCCCAACTAGACCTGATTAACCTCAATTAGACCTAATTAATCACCTTAGACCTTAACAATAATAGGTTTAATACACATTGAACTTGGGTCTAGGCCCTAACTAGACCTGGTTAACCCTTTTTAAGGCTTAATCGCATTAGGCTTAACACATTAAACCTCAATTAGGTCTAACTCTAATTAGACCTAATTAACCACATTAAGCCTTGCTTACATTTTAGGCTTAATCAAACTTAAAGCTCAACTAGGTTTAACCCTAATTAAACCTAATTAATCACTTTCAAACTTAAAACTTAGTTAGGTCTAACCCTAATTAGACTTAATTAACCACATTAAGCTTTACTTACATTAGGCTTAATCCAAATTAAACCTCTATTAGGTTTAACCCTAATTAGATCTAACTAACCACATTAAGGCTTACTTACATTAGGTTTAATCATACTTAAACCTCAATTAGGTCTAACCCTAATTAATCCAAATTGACCATATTAAGCCTTACTTACATTAGGCTTAATCAAACTTAAACCTCAATTGGGTCTTACCCTAATTAGAACTAATTAACCACATTAAGCCTTATTTACATTAGGCCTACTAAAACTTAAACCTCAATTACGTCTAACCTCAATTAGACCTAATTAACCACATTAAGCCTTATTTACACTAGGCTTAATCAAACTTAAAACAAAATTAGGTCTAACCCTAATTAGACCTAATTAACCACATTAAGCCTTATTTACATTAGGCTTAACTCAAGCTAAACACAATTAGGTCTAAATTTAAAGAGAACTATTAAAACTAATTAAACCTTACCCATGTTAGGTTTAATTAAACTTCAAACCTAATTAGATCTAATTTAATTTAGATTTAATTAAACCCTTAAGTATTAACTACATTAGACTTAACTCAACTTAAACCCTTAGGTTCAACCCAACTTGAATCCAAGTTAAATCAAACCTTTAGGTTCAACCCGACTTGAACCTAACCCAACTCAAACCCTTAGGTTCAACCCCCCTTGAACCTAATTCAAATCAATCTTGAACCAACATCAACTCAAACCTTTAGGTTCAACCGAACTTGAACCTCAGCAAAATCAAACCTTCAGGTTCAACCCAATATGAACCAAAGACAACTCAAACATTCAGGTTCAACTCAATTTGAACCTAATCCAACTCAAACCCTTAGGTTCAAACAAACTTAAACCTAAGTCAAACCCAACTTGAACCTAACCCAATTCAAACATTTAGATTCAACCCAACTTGAACCTAATTCAAATCAAACCATCAGGTTCAACTCAATTTGAACCAAAATCAAATCAAAACTTTAGGTTCAACCTAACTCGGACTTAACACAAACCCTTAGGTTCAATCAACCTAAGTCAAGCTAAACCTTAGGTTCAACCTACTTAAGTTAACCTAGAATTTAAGTTCAACCTACATTGAACTTAAATTAATCCAAATCATAGGTTCATTCTATACTGAACCTAAAATCAACCCTAAATCTTAACCACATTGGACTTAAGTCTATTTCAAATCCTAAGTTCATTACTGAACCTAAATCAACTCTATCTTCTACCTACATTGAATCTAAAAATCAATTTTAATTTCTACTAATATTGGACTTCGGAATATTTCATACCTTGGTTATACCTACATTGAACCTAAGTAAATTTTTAAGTCTTACCTACATTGGACATAGAAATATTTTATACCCTAAGTTCTACCTACATTGAACCTAAAAATAATTTTTAAGTCCTAACTACATTAGAATTAAAAATATTTCATATCATAGTTTCTATCTACATTGAGCCTAAATCAATTTTTAAGTCCTAACCACATTGGACTTTGTTGACCTAACTTTTGGTTGAAGTTTAATTTTTCCTCTTTAGTTGCCCAGAGTCTAGCCATAGGACTTTCTTGTTGACAATTCTTAGAAAACTAGAAATGAAACCCTCACAATTAGAAATTCTACCCTCTTCTTTGCTCAACTTGAAGCTTGATATAATGGTCCTAATATCTAGCACTTAGTAGGTGGAGCCACTGTAGGTGAGCTCAAGAAGAGTTCTCATAGGGCTTNTATTCTTAGAAAACTAGAAATGAAACCCTCACAATTAGAAATTCTACCCTCTTCTTTGCTCAACTTGAAGCTCTATATAATGGTCCTAACATCTAGTACTTAGTAGGTGGAGCCACTCTAGGGGAGCTCAAGAAGAGTTCTCATAGGGCTTCTTTGCCTTAGGGTTGACCCTGGGTGCTGGAGCTAAGGCACTCACTTTCACTCACTCTCACTCACAATCCCTCACAACCCTAAACCTAATATTTGTTGACTTTGATCCCTTGATCCTTTGGGAGACTCATATAGATGGTCCCGTAAACCCACTAGCCCTAGGCCAGGATTTAGCTAAGCCTAGAACATAGAAAACCANCCCTTGATCCTTTGGGAGACTCATATAGATGGTCCCGTAAACCCACTAGCCCTAGGCCAGGATTTAGCTAAGACCAGAACATAAAAAATCGAAATGGGGATTCCATTGGTCCATAGCTCATGTAGGGTGTTTGATACCCCAACCCTACCAAAATACCCAATTTGACATTTCACCCCCAAACCTACCCAAATTACCTAAACACCCCTGAATCCCAAATTTGGTCAAAATCCTCAAATTCACCCAAAACATCCAAACTTGTTCAAAAATCATTTAAAACCTCTTAAAAATACCCAAATTGCCCAAAACCACCCAACATTACCAAAATTACCAAAATACCCCCCAATTTGCNATCATTTAAAACCTCTTAAAAATACCCAAATTGCCCAAAACCACCCAACATTACCAAAATTACCAAAATACCTCCCAAATTGCCAAAATTATAAAAATACCCTTGGCACTCCAAACATTCCCAAAACATCCAAAATCACTCCAGATGTCTCCAAAACTAATTTGGACCCTTCATTTGAATCTAATTTGCCAATTTGACCATTTTTACCAAAACCCCCAAATTGCATTTANCTTGGCACTCCAAACTTTCCCAAAACATCCAAAATCACTCCAAATGTCTCCAAAACTAATTTGGACCCTTCATTTGAATCTAATTTGGCCAATTTGACCATTTTGACCAAAACCCCCAAATTGCATTTTTAGGCCCAACTTCCCTAAATTCACCTCAAATGTGCATCAATTTGGGCCCAATTTTCTTCAATATCAATCCTAAAAGTAAATTCACATTTCATATGACCATTTAAAACAAATCCAAGCTTAATTGACCCATGCTTTGAGCCCAATTTTGATGTAAGTCAAACCCCTAATTTTGGTTACATGACTTAATTCCACCAAATTGAACCCCATAACCTACTCAATTTACCACAATTTCTATTGAAAACTCTTCATAACAATCCTATGCATTAAACTTAACCTTAAATTGGCTTTGGTGAGGCCTCAATTTCATCCTTAAATTTTTTTAATTTTGACCTAAGTCCAAAAGCCCCAATTTTGCCAAAAATTTGTCATACCTCAAAATCCCACCAAATTGATTACGTTAGCCCCAAAATTGGTACCCAATTTATGTTGAAAACTTTTCATGATGTTCCTGTTGACCATTTTAAACAATCAATTTGGACTTAGGCCAAGGCTAGCCTAACTTAAACCCAGCATCTAGCCAAANATTGACCCATGCTTTGAGCCCAATTTTGATGTAAGTCAAACCCCTAATTTTGGTTACATGACTTAATTCCACAAAATTGAACCCCATACCCTACTCAATTTACCACAATTTCTATTGAAAAATCTTCATAACAATCCTATGCATTAAACTTAACCTTCAATTGGCTTTGGTGAGGCCTCAATTTCATCCTTAGATTTTTTTAATTTTGACCTAAGTCCAAAAGCCCCAATTTTGCTAAAAATTTGTCACACCTCAAAATCCCACCAAATTGATTACGTTAGCCCCAAAATTGGTACCCAATTTATGTTGAAAACTTTTCATGATGTTCCTATTGACAATTTTAAACAATCAATTTGGACTTAGGCCAAGGATAGCTTAACTTAAACCCAGCATCTAGCCATTTTGACCCAAATTGAACCCTTTAACCAAATTTGACTTAGCCATGTCTAGGACACCAAGACAATGATATCAGAACCACTAAGCTCCTCCTAAGGACCAGGCTAAAACACCCTAAATCCACCAAAGCATGCANAAATTGACCCAAATTGAACCCTTTAACCAAATTTGACTTAGCCATGTCTAGGACACCAAGACAATGATATCACAACCACTAAGCTCCTCCTAAGGAACAGGCTAAAACACCCTAAATCCACCAAAGCATGCAATGGACCAATGGATCCCCAAATTAAGAGATTTTAACCCATTTTTTGAACTTAACTTGAAATATCTCCACCATTATCACTTACCATAGGGAGTTAACCATCATTAGCCACCCCCTAACCTTCTTGCACCAGGAGGTGACCACTCCCCGACCGGCCAACCACCTTGGTGGCTGCAAAATGGCCAAATTTTGAGCCACCACCCATAAATTCAACCAAATTTAGACCTAGAGGCCAAATCAGCTCAACTGCTCTTTAGGGCTTCTCTGCCCTCCACATAAGCAATATTTTCCACCCCTCAATTAGTTCTGGCAGCAGAACTAGGCCATTTTATTTAAAGCTCACCTCTATGGCCAATGGGGGAGTGCTGAAATTTTCTCAAGGAGACACCTCTAAATTGCTCCCATAATCTCTTTAAGACCTCCTCAGTGGAACTCAACCACTTCCTTGCCCTTATTCCCCTTATCGGAGTTCAATTTTTGAGCTTAAATCCTTGTCGGAGACATGACAAAACTCTCCACACCTCCATAGTGCACAAAAATCAATGTAAACTCTCCCATACCTTCACCACAGTGAAAGAAGACAAAGCGTCATCAAACCCCCCTCACAGAGAGCCTCAACACTAGACTTTGATCAACACCCAAATTCGTATTTGATTGAATTTTGGTCTAGATCTTTCACCACAACCATAGGCTCAATCCCTAGCCTTCTTGGAGCTCCACGAACATGTCGAACACCTCTGATTGAAGCTTCCCTTCTCAGAGCAAAGGTATTGAACTTCCCCTCTTCCAAGCCTATTTTGATTCTCAATGTGATTAATTTTAGTTTATTGGTATTTTTATTGTATGGATATGTTCGTCACACTTAGATGAGTCCATAGGATCAAACCTGAGGTCATTTGGTTGAGAAATGAGGGAGCTTATAAGGTTTTAGGGTTAACGCTTACGAGTTCACACTACTTGGGGATGATGACTGGGAGCCGTCTGATCGTGCGTATATCTCGTCAACAGACGAGATCTAGCCAGACAAAATCTTGGTGCATGAACCGTGGGCCGCGTGGCATGCCATGGTGGAAAGCGCAGCGAATGAGAGTGCGTCGCGTCACTGTTTGGAGCTGCCTAGGATCCAGTCAGCACCGCGNCCAAATCAGCTCAACTGCTCTTTAGGGCTTCTCTGCCCTCCACATAAGCAATATTTTCCACCCCTCAATTGGTTCTGGCAGCAGACCTAGGCCATTTTATTTAAAGCTCACCTCTATGGCCAATGGGGGAGTGCTGAATTTTTCTCAAGGAGACACCTCTAAATTGCTCCCATAATCTCTTTAAGACCTCCTCAGTGCAACCCAACCACTTCCTTGCCCTTATTCCTTTTATCGGAGTTCAATTTTTGAGCTTAAATCCTTGTCGGAGACATGACAGAACTCTCCACACCTCCATAGTGCACAAAAATCAAAGTAAACTCTCTCATACCTTCACCACAGTGAAAGAAGACAAAGCCCCATCAAACCTCCCTCACAGAGAGCCTCAACACTAAACTTTGATCAGCACCCAAATTCGTATTTGATTAAATTTTGGTCTAGACCTTTCACCACAACCAGAGGCTCATTCCCTAGCCTTCTTGGAGCTCCACAAACGTGTCGAACACCTCTGATTGAAGCTTCCCTTCTCAGAGCAAAGGTATTGAACTTCCCCTCTTCCAAGCCTATTTTAATTCTCAATGTGATTAATGTTAGTTTATTGGTATGTTTATTGTGTGGATATGTTCGTCACACTTAGATGAGTCCATAGGATCAAACCTGAGGTCATTTTGTTGAGAAATGAGGGAGATTATAAGGTTTCAGGGTTAACGCTTACGAGTTCACACTACTCGGGGATGATGATAGGGAGCCGTCCGATCGCGCGTATATCTCGTCAACAGACAAGATCTAGCCAGACAAAATCTTGGTGCGTGAACTGTGGTCCGCGTGGCATGCCATGGTGGAAAGCGCAGCGAATGAGAGCGCGTCGAGTCACTATTTGGAGCTGCCTATGATCCAGTCAGCACCGCATGGTTACGTAGAAAAATATTGTATTTTCTATTTTATTTAAATGTGTGATCCTTAAAAATTCATATTTTTCATACAAAAATTAGAAAAATAAAATAAAAATACCCTCTTGCTCAGTGAACACAGNGCGTGGTTACGTAGAAAAATATTGTATTTTCTATTTTATTTAAATGTGTGATCCTTAAAAATTCATATTTTTTCATACAAAAATTAGAAAAATAAAATAAAAATACCCTCTTGCTCAGTGAACACATGAGAACAGTGTGGAAATGGTTTGAACTTTATTTGATGCATATTTTATTTTTAATTAATTAAATATGGTATTGAGTCTTTTAACTATCTATGCATGTAGACATTTCACCGTGGCTTGATATTTTACATGTTGTTGCCTCTGTCATGGGGGTTATTCTCTGATTTTTCTAAGGTCAGAGAAGACCTTTAGACAGAGATCCATATTTTTCATGTTTATGTCTATTATTTGCATAAATTAATCATAATAATTAGCATGTTGCTTAGAAAAATACAAAAAAAATTTGGAAGGTTTCATGTGACTAGAGAACCATTTGGAAATTTTTTCATGGGCCAAGTCATTAAGAACACACTTAACTCTCACAAAATCCTAAAACAGAAAGAAACTTAATTTGGAAAAAACAATCACCTAAATGACTTGAATTTCATTCTCCACTTTGATTTAAAGTTCAANTTAGACAGAGATCCATATTTTTCATGTTTATGTCTATTATTTGCATAAATTAATCATAATAATTAGCATGTTTCTTAGAAAAATACAAAAAAATTTTGGAAGGTTTCATGTAACTAGAGAACCATTTGGAAATTTTTTTATGGGCCAAGTCATTAAGAACACACTTAACTCTCACAAAATCCTAAAACACAAAGAAACTTAATTTGGAAAAAACAATCACCTAATTGACATGAATTTCATTCTCCACTTTGATTTAAAGTTCAGNCTATAACACTAACTTGCCTCTTTAAGGGTCTTTACCTACATAATTCTCAAATTAAACTACAAATGATTATTAACTTACTCTTAGGGATAATAGAAACATCAATGTTCACTGAGCATTACAGGTATTTACAGGATGAGTTATTAAGCAACATAATAAGTTTAAATGAGCTCGAGACTTTCCACCAGGCGGGGAGAGGGAAACATGGATTTACTTCTTCCTCCCGACCTTTTGATACCTTGGATTTGCTTAATGAAATCATCCTTAGTCAATTTAATAGATGCTCACCAAGATATGATTTAGGATTTTGGAAGATTACCTGAACCTTATTTTTTTGTTTTACATAAAATGCCCTCACATGCATTTTGAGTTTCAGGTGGTGGAACGAGAAGACTCGTTAGGTGCGCTTTTATAGTTTATAGTACTGTCTTTTTCTATACTTTCCATAATGTACTTTTATGCTTACAAAACTTGCATGTTAACAACGATGTCACCCTGCATGAAAACCAAATTGATAGGATAGTCGTAAAACCAAAACCAAAACTAAAACTAAAATCAACCAAGATAAAATTCACCCCCACAACATTCAAAAAATAAGACAACTCAAAATTTAATCATAAACATCACAAAACAATAATTGAAATTTAATTAAGATGTCTTTATTGGATGATCGAGAATCCCTCGGAGGAGGTAACCTACGGTTGCTAACGAGACTTCCCACAGTCGAAATGAAAGTACGAAACTCATTAAGTTGAGTTTAGTAAAATCATTTGGACTAAGTGAATCCAATAGAAAATAGTGATACCAGAACGAGGGAACCGTAGGATCCTTAACTGGTGTCGCTCTAATCAACTTTAACAAGCCCTCATAAATTTTTAAAGAACTATAAACATAAGGCCACCTGATTTGACGTTATAGCCTGAGACTTTAGAAAACTTAAACTCGCCACGACGAGGAGCATGAAGCTAGCATGGTGGATAGCACGACCATCTTCAACAGCAAAACCTGCCCCAGCTAAACTATTCCTTCCTTAGAATTAAACAACAAAGCCATAAGATTTCGAGGTTGTTTGCTTATGCAACATAAATCCTCATCTCATCTTTATGCCTTTGTACAACTATACTATACAATATATGTCATAACCCGTCTTAGGATTCTGAGGTTGTCGTTCATCACGACCTAAATTCTCACATCTTCCAGACTATTTGTGTGATCGTTTCACACAAATGTAAGCCCTAACAATTAAAATTGGCAGGATGAAACACCTAAATAATTTCTCCTAAAAACTAAAGCCAAACAATAGGATAGATTGGGAAGTCACCGAGGTTCTCCTCCGGATCCATGACATCTCTTAGTTCTTCCTCATTTGGATTCCAAAAACAAAATGTTTCAAATTCGAGTCATTCCCATTTCACACATCTTTGTTTGAGTTCGTCGAAAATTCATATTCTTTTAAACTTCTTGAAGATAATATTCCCTGATTTTTATTGAGAGTTTTCTTGAGTGACTTCGGTCATTTAAGATGTAATTAACTATAGGGGCTTGCCTTTATAGGAAGCATTTTCGAACCCAGCTCAAAATAAACCCTATTTAATTATTCACATTAAATAGGAAAAATTGTCGGCAAATAAAACGGTTTTGCAAACCAAACGAATGTCATATATTTCTTAGATTATTTGATCGAGCCTCATCCTCAAGCCTTGTGTTTATCCTTCAGGATAGATGCAGGGTTTGAGGTATAGTGCTATTTCATTTAAGCTATGAAAAATATGAGGTCAATTTGATTTCATATTTTTCTAAAAATTTATATATGTAAATTAAAATTTCCTTTCGAAGCGGGCNCAAAAATAAAAAATCCACCAAATTGATTAACCAATTGACCTCAAAATGACTTTCACCCTTCATGAAAGTTGTTCCTCATGATCTCCTACACCAAATGCTATATTTAATTGGGCCAATTGGCATGCCTAACCTAGCCCAAACACAAGATTTGGTCACATGCACCTTTTTGGGCTTATGGTCAAATCTAAATA
>JXCR01137878.1:80966-110065 GCA_002079205.1 Phalaenopsis hybrid cultivar | reverse complement strand
TAGTTTATTTGATCGAGCCTCACTCTCAATTCTTGTGTTCATCCTTCAGGATAGATACATGATCAGGTAAAGCGCTCTTTCATTTAAACTATGAAAATTATGGGGTCAGTTTGACTTCATCTTTTTTCAAAATGTCATAACTTTCTCTAGTTTATTTGATCGAGCCTCACGCTCAATTCTTGTGTTCATCCTTCGGGATAGATACATGATTTGAGATTTGATCGAGCCTCACTTTCAATTCTTGTGTTCATCCTTCGGGATAGATACATGATTTGAGGTAGATCGAGCCTCACCCTCAATTCCTACATTCATCCTTCATGTCATAACTTTCTCTAGTTTATTTGATCAAACCTCACCCTCAATTCCTACATTCATCCTTCGGGATAGATACAGGATTTGAGGTAAACATCTTTCATCTAAACTATGAAAATTATGGGGTCAGTTTGACTTCATCTTTTTCAAAACTAAAACTTTTATTCATCTAAACTATGAAAATTATGGGGTCAGTTTGACTTCATCTTTTTCAAAACTAAATTTTCTAAAAAACGTCCTTCCGAAGCGGGCAACGGGATTTCAATTCCGATGACCGACAGCTTATACGGGGAAACCCCACACCAAAAATAGTGCCGACAAACCTTAAACCCAAGCATGCCTAACTTTGGTCCCTTGACCTTTTAGGAGACTCATGTAGATAGTATCCTAGATTCCTCAACCATAGGCTAGGGTTTAGAAAGGACCAGTACATGAAGGACCCAAAGAAGGGAATTCTAATAGTCCATGGCTCAAGTAGGGTAATTGACACTCCAATTTTACCAAATAACCCAACTTAGCCTTTTGCACATTGCACTTCCACTCACAACCTTAAACCCAAGCATGCATAACTTTGATCCCTTCACCTTTTAAGAGACTCATGTAGATGGTACCCTAGACCTCTTAGCCCTATGCTAGGTTTTAGTTAGGACAAGTACATGAAGGACCTAAAGAAGGGAATTATACTGGTCTACGGCTCAAGTAGGGTGATTGACACTCCAATTTTACCAAAATACCCAACTTAGCCTTTTGCCCCTAAATCTACCCAAATTACCAAATTACCAAATTACCCTTGAAACTCCAAAATTAACAAAAAATCCAAAAATACCCAAATTTGTCTGAAAATCATTTTAAACTATTTGAAACAACTGAACTTGCCCAAAACACCCCAAAATTTTAAAAATTACCAAAATTCCCATCATTTGGCCAAAATTACCTAAAAAAAAACCCGGGAGACCCAAATTGTCCCAAACCCCTCAAAATCACTTAAAATGTCCCCAAAATCAAATTGAACCACTCCATTGGGTCCAATTTGATCAGTATAACCTAGTTTGACAAAAAAACCCAAATTGTCTTTAAATGCCCAACTACCCCAATTCACCCCAAATGTCCACCAATTTGGTTCCAATTCTCCCCAATTTTAATTCTAAACTCAAATTCATCACGTAAAAGCTTGATATAAACCAAATGCAAGTCCCATTGACCCACATTTTTATCCAATTTAAACCCAAATCAAAAAGCCCCAATTTGACCCAAAATTAAAATCTCTCTCAATTGAACCCCCAAATTTATCCAATTGCCCCAATCTTGCATCATAAACTCTTCATGCCAGTCACCCACATCAAATTGAACATCAATTGGGATTTATCCAAACTCTAGCCTAACTCAAACCCAATTCTAACCCAACATACCCAAAATTGATCAAATGTCCAAAATCCTTTAAATTGAACCTCCAAATCAATTCAAAATCACTCCAAATCTTTTCTAAACTCTTTGTGAAAATCAACTACGTCATCTTGATCAATAAACTGAGTCCAATGGCATCGATAGCCCAATCTAAACCTAAATTCAAGCCAAATTTCCCAAATTTGAACCCATGACCAGGATGTAACCAAACCTACCCAAAGTGGTCAACCCAAGACCACTAAAGCCCCCAATTGGACCCTAGTGACCAGACTAGATCCATCTAGCCCACCGTATATGATCCATGAACCAAAGGCCCCTTAAATTGAGGGATTTCTTTCCTAAAATGCTTAATTCAAAGAATATCTTTGTCATAACCCATTACCAACCCAAATTAATTGTTGTGAAGGATTCCCCTAAGGTTCCTGAGCCACTTGAGCACCTTCCCTACCCTGAGCAGCTGCCCTAGTCACTGGAGGAGCCAAAATTAAGAGCCTCCATGCCTCAATCGAAACCCAATTGTACCCATCCAAGCTGGCCAAACTTGATTGGTCTTTGACACTTTGCAGCCATCCAAATAAGCTATTGATTGCACCCATTAGTTGGCTCAAAGCTCCACCCCAAGCCCTTCTATATAAACCATCTCCTACATGAAAAAAAATAGGAGTTAGTAAATTTCCTTGGGGAAACTCTATCCAATTGCTCCCAGACACTCTCCAAGAACTTCTAAGCTCAAGCTCACCATTTTTCCACTCTGGTTTCCTCTGTGAGAGCTCAATTTTGATTTCAAAATTCAAGAAACACTAGGAAAGATTTCTCCATAGCTCCATAGTGAACCAAAATCCAATTAATTATGCAAAAATCATCCCTTGAGTGAGAGAAGTTGATTCCCCAAAAAATCTCCATCACAGAGAGCCTCTAACTTAGCTCTAGAACAACACTTGAAACCAGCCTTGGTCGAAATCCTATCTAGAAAATTCACCATAGNCTCAAACCCAATTCTAACCCAACATACCCAAAATTGATCAAATGTCCAAAATCCTTTAAATTGAACCTCCAATTCAATTCAAAATCACTCCAAATCTTTTCTAAACTCTTTGTGAAAATCATCTATGTCATCTTGATCAATAAACTGAGTCCAATGGCATCGATAGCCCAATCTAAACCTAAATTCAAGCCAAATTTCCCAAATTTGAACCCATGACCAGGATGTAACCAAACCTACCCAAAGTGGTCAACCCAAGACCACTAAAGCCCCCAATTGGACCCTAGTGACCAGACTAGATCCATCTAGCCCACTGTATATGATCCATGAACCAAAGGTCCCCTAAATTGAGGGATTTATTCCTAAAATGCTTAATTCAAAGGATATCTTTGCCATAACCCATTACCAACCTAAATTAATTGTTGTGAAAGATTCCCCTGAGGTTCCTGAGCCACCTGAGCCACCTGAGCACCTTCCCTACCCTGACCAGCTGCCCTAGTCAATGGAGGAGCCAAAATTAAGAGCCTCCATGCCTCAATCCAAACCCAATTGCACCCATCCAAGCTGGCCAAACTTGATTGGTCTTTGACACTTTGCAGCCATCCAAATAAGCTATTGATTGCACCCATTAGTTGGCTCTGAGCTCCACCCCAAGCGCTTCTATATAAACCATCTCCTAAATGAAAAAAATCGGAGTTAGCAAATTTCCTTGGGGAAACTCTATCCAATTACTCCCAGACACTCTCCAAGATCTTCTAAGCTCAAGCTCACCATTTTTCCACTCTGGTTTCCTCTGAGAGAGCTCAATTTTGATTTCAAAATTCAGGAAACACTAGAAAAGATTTCTCCATAGCTCCATAGTGAACCAAACTCCAATTAATTATGCAAAAATCATCCCTTGAGTGAGAGAAGTTGATTCCCCAAAAAATCTCCATCACAGAGAGCCTTTAACTTAGCTCTAGAACAACACTTGAAATCAGCCTTGGTCGAAATCCTATCTAGACAATTCACCATAACCTAGGACTTCATCTAGAGGTTTATTGGACTCATTTGAAGTTACTACAACCATCTGATTGAGGCGTCCCTTCTCAGACAAAGCTATTGAACCTTAACCTTAAACCGAGCTTAATTTGATTCTCCATACATATTTTTTGTATTTCATGCTTGGTCAACCAAATAGATAGGTTCATCTTGAGTAGATGAAGGTGTATGAACAAGCCCGAATTGATTTGATTGAGTATAATTTGAAATCTTAAGGTTTTAGTGTGGACGGCTCTCGGGTTAGGTCATTTAGGGACGATGAACAGATGTCGTCGGATTGCGCGTGTATTAGATGGAAGGATGAGATCACGTTGGATGAGTGGATGGAACGACATAGCAGGCTGACGAGGTGGCTACATGGCCAGTAACGTTGAATAGCGGAGCACCGTGTGAAGACTTCAGAGGGTACAAGGATGAGGTGGCGTCGCGTGGACNAAGCTATTGAACCTTAACCTTAAACCGAGCTTAATTTGATTCTCCATACATATTTTTTGTATTTCATGCTTGTTCAACCATATAGATAGGTTCATCTTGAGTAGATGAAGGTGTAGGAACAAGCCCAAATTGATTTGATTGAGTATAACTTGAGATCTTAAGGTTTTAGTGTGGACGGCTCTCGGGTTAGGTCATTTAGGGACGATGAACAGATGTCGTCGTATCGCGCGTGTATTGGATGGATGGATGAGATCACGTTGGATGAGTGGATGGAACGACATGGCAGGCTGACGAGGTGGCTACATGGCCAGTAACGTTGAATAGCGGAGCACCGTGCGAAGACTTCAGAGCGTACAAGGATGAGGTGGCGTCGCGTGGATTAGTAGAAAAATAGGGATTTTCTTGATTTATTTAAATGCCAGAACTTTAAAAATTCATATCTTTCATAGAAAAATCATAAAAAAAAATTAAAAGTACCCTTTTGCTCAGTGAAGAGTGGAGAATAATGTGGATTAAAAATAAAAATTATTTCTTGACTCATTAATTTTTAATTAATTAAATTGCCTCTATCTTTTTTTGATTCATTATGATAAAATATTGTTCATCATGGCTTAAAATTTTTAGGGCTTGTTCATGATAGAGGGGATGTCATTTGATTTTTCCAAGGTCAAAGAGCATCTTTGTGTTTCTAACCTTAATTTTCAAGCTTGGATGACTATTTATGGTTAAATTAATTATTTAAACTAAAATATCACCTACAAAATTATGAGACAAATTTTAGTATGTTCCCTAAGTTTGGGAAGCCTAGGAAAAATATCATGATGGTCTGAATAGTTTTATACATCTCTTTAACTAATTAAATGTGTATATCTGGTATTAATTTATTTAAATGAAATATTACCAAAAAATTAATAAAATCAATTCCACATTTTATGTAAAAATTATGTTTATTCACAGTAAAAATTTGAAATTTATTTGATTAAGTTTGAGCATTAAAGTTGATTTTATAAAGAAGATTGTATTTTTGTACAAAAAAATTACATTAAATTAAATATACTTAGAATAATTATGAAAAATAGTTTTCTGAGTTCCTTGTAATCAAAGAAATTTAAGAAAAATAAAATTTATTTTTGATGAAATAATTTATTTTTAAGCTATATTTTAAATTAAAAATAGTTAAAGATTCAAAAAATACAAAAAAGTATTTTAAAATGTTCCTAATGGTTTATTGATCACTCGGGACTCATTAAAATCTTTTCCTAATTTTTTCTAGGTTAAAAATAAATTTCTAAAAGTCTAAAATGGATTTTTCATATTTTTTAAAAAATAAATTATAATAACTAAATTAAAAATCATAAATATATAAAATTTGTTTCTCTGAGTTTTCTAGACTCACAGAAGTTTAATAAAAATGTTAAAAATAATTTTTGCAATTAAAACATATTTTTCATTTAATTAAATCACTAAAATAATTAAATAGATATAAAATTAAATTAAAATTTAATTTAGAAAATCATTGTATTTTGCTNAGTTTAATAAAAATGTTAAAAATAATTTTTGCAATTAAAACATATTTTTCATTTAATTAAATCACTAAAATATTTAAATAGATATAAAATTAAAATAAAATTTAATTTAGAAAATCATTGTATTTTGCCTAAGTGTTTCTCTGACCTAAAGGAACCTCTAACAAATTTTCCCATGAACAAAAATTTTATTTTGATTGACTAAATAAATCAATATTGAAAAACCTATTTTCTAAGTTAAAATAATTATTAAAATTAAATAAAAGTTTGAAAAAAAAAACCACATTCTCTCCTCTCAAGTTTTAATTGCCACTTGTGGAGGGTGCTTTAAATTGTGCTTAATGAGTTATGAGGTGAAGGGACCCAAGGGCAAAATGGTCATTTTGAACTTATGTGCCTTAATTAAATTTAGGGTTAACCAGAGATAAAATGAGTAATTTTGATCTTAATGAACATTTTTTATGATTGAAACTCCATGGGTTAAAATGTAGAAACCAATTTGCAAGCTTTCAGTGATAAGAATAAAAATTACCAATTTGGCACCAATTTGTCACCTTTCCATTTATCACGTAAATTTAAAATTTTAATTATTGTCACTTTCTCCCATTTAAATTATTAAGGGGTTGGTGGTGAGCTAGGCTTGATGTTTAAACTTGTTTGATGGGATATAGAAAAATAATATGAATAATGATATACACATCTAAACACTACAAGCCCGACTTTAATGGTGAGTAAAAAATCTTTAATGAGTCAAGCTTGCCTTAGGGGCATTCACCTGCATAACTCTTAAATGAAATATCAACTAATTAACCGAGTATCCTGCTCTCAGGACAATTAAAATGTCAATTTTCACTGAGTAGTGGGGTAACCTTTTTAAATTGGCCTTGGATAATTAATGGAACGATAGAATAAGTTCAAAATGAACTCGAAATACTTCAAGAGATCTTTAAAGTAGTTCAGGTTCATTCCTCGAACACTTTGGAATCACCTGGACATTTTGAAGGACAAATTGAACTTGCTAAGTTTTGTTGCAAAAGCATCTGCTAAGATCTTTCAGGACTCAATAAGTCATTGCTTGGAATCTGTTAGATACACCTTAATCTACTTTTGGAATTTATTTAAATTTTGCAAAATTATATGCTTGTTGCAAAAAGCTAACGTTTCGGCTGGAATGCCGAGAAAATGGCAGGTGCGCTTTTAATAGTGTTATTTATTTTTTTTTTCATTTTACTTTCTATAATTTACTTTCATTGCAAAATAATATAACTACTTCGATGTGCACTCTACCTTTCTTGCAAAATCAAAATAACTTTTCAAAATATTAATTAACATTTTTAAAAATATAAATAATTGTTTCAAAGATGACCATAAATTCTTTGAAATGTCATTAAACATAAAACATCCTTTTGAATTTATGGGAGTCCCTCGAAGGAGGTAACCCATTATTGCTAAAGAGATCCCTCCGGTTTAAATGGGTTTCACAATTTGTTTGAGCCAAGTAAATTAAAAGGAAAATAGTGATACCATAACGAGGGAATCAGGGGATCCTAACCTGTGTTGCTCTAATCAACTTTAACTCCCTCCCTTGTAATGATTAAACTTTTAATTTATCTTTTAAACCTTTAAACCTTAAAATTTAAGACTGCTACTTCGCCGAGGAGCTTAGTACTAACTTTGTGGGCAGCCTACAACAACATGAGGATCTACAACAACATGAGGAGCTACAATAACACATCATTCCTTAGAATTAAACAACAAGACATAGGACTTCGAGGTTGTCCGCCTAATGCGACATAAATCCTCAACTTTTTATTTAGGCCTTTGTATGGCTCTGCTGTACAATTTAACCCTTAACTTGTTTAGGATTTTGAGTTTGTTGTTTGTGACGACCTAAATCCCCACATATTCCAAGTTATTTGTGTGACTATATCACATGAACGAAAGCCCTAAGTAATAAAATTAGTAGGATGAAAAGCCTTGATTCCTTCTCAAAATTGAAATCAAATCATAAGACAGCTTGGGAAGTCACCGAGGTTCTCCTCATGATCCATGACATCCCTTAATTCTTCTTCCTTTGGATTCTAAAACAAATGTTCCAAATTTGAGTCATTTCCATTGCACACCTCTTTGTCTGATCTTTTGAAAATTCATATCCTTTAAAATTATTGAAGACAATATCCTCTTATTTTTATCGAGAGTTTCTTAGGTGACTTCAGTTATCTAAGATGTAATTAACTATAGAGGCTCGCCCTTATAGGGAACTCTCAAGAACCTATTTTAATATAAACTCTATTTAATATTTTATATTAAATGGGGGAACATGTCAGTCAACAAAAAAAAAATAATTTTTCACAGACTTAAATGGATGTCATAAATTCTTTAGTTTATTTAATCGAGTTTTAGCAGTAAATAGTATGTCTACCCTTCAGGATAGATGCATTGCTTCAAGTATTAGGTTTGTTTATTTAAACTACTGAGGATATGAGATCAGTCCAGTCTTATATTTTGAAGATCTAAAATACAACTTTTTCCAATTTATCAATATACATAAATCTAATTATACCAGGCATCGGAATACCCATTACGGCGATCGACAATTTTTGATTTGGCGACCAACATTGTTCCACACCCTATTCGCTATGTATAAATAATGCACAAAATAATATATGACAACACAGACATTGAATCACATCTCAAACTATAATAGGTAGAAAAATTTTGAGACATGCAATCAAATTGCTCAAAATAACTTTATAGGTAAATATAAAGTATATGTAGCAAGAAAATGTGATGCATGAAACTTCAACTACGTTCTTATCAGTCATATAACATCCAAATATCATAACAAAGAGATAACATCCACAATCAATCTAGTACTAAGGTCAACTATAGAAAATAAACACAATCAACAACACAAAACATAGAATCAGATAAAATACAATCTCTCTACTCTTCCATCACGTCACAAATGGAGAGATCACATGTTGGGCTACAAATGGTAAAAGCTAGCTGTGATTGGTCAAACTTTGGTCAAAATGGTAAATTTTGAATCTCATGGTCACCACGTTGACCATTTGGTCATCCATAGACCTAAATGATCACCATATGATCATATTGACCATTCTGATCAACCTTGGTCAAACTCAAATCATACCACCAAATTCAAGGACCCCATGACTAAACTAACCATGAAATGGTCAAGTAAGTCATCTTGGTCAACCATAGACCTAAATTGGTCAACCATCGTCAACCCTGGTCAACCACGATCAACATGGTCAACCTTATCATTTTTTGTCAAAATTAGGTCTTTTCATCAAATTATTTTAATCTGTTAATTAGTGAATCATTTAATTGATTAAAGAGAGTGAAAATAAGGATTATTAGACCTAGGAATTAAGTTTAAAGTATATAGTTAAACCCATGATAAGACAAATCCATGGCCACCCAAAAATCATATTTTATGCTTAAACCCTAAATTCACTACATGATAAGTTGCTGATGGGCCCATGACCCTTGACACAGACCATGACATAGCTAACATTCATAAATGACTCATAAGTCATAAAGACATCATGAAGGAAATAATGAGGTGGCATTCTTTCATGAAATTTAGAATGAAGATGTAGTAAGTTCACCATTCACCTCCACCTTCATCCAATGAATAGAAAAACCTATCTAAACCCTTATCCAATACATGATTAGGGTCATCGTGATCAAAGCATAACAAAATGGAAATGGAGGGGGATATGTGTCATCCCCTTCCAAGTTCATAGAATGATTAATGGATCCATAAGGGGGACGTTGTTTCTAATTCTTTGAGCAGCCTTATCCACCCCCAAGTTACCCAATGGACAAGAGCCAGAACAAGAGCTCGAGCTTCACCTTAATTGAAGATCACATATGGATAATGCATTGGGAGATACATTCATGGTAATCCTTGGCCAGGAGACTTATCCACAATCATTAAACATCTGATAGCTTCTCCCCCAACTAATCTCAAGCTTTATAGCCACCTTTAATGGCTATAAAAAGGGGTAACCCGTGAGCTACAATGATGGGAGACCAACCTACAGTCCTCATTCCCTAAAACACTTAAGAAAGAATGTGCTCTACAAACCCTAAGGAGNTCAAGCTTTATAGCCACCTTTAATGGCTATAAAAAGGGGTAACCCGTGAGCTACAATGATGGGAGACCAACCAACAGTCCTCATTCCCTAAAACACTTAAGAAAGAATGTGCTCTACAAACCCTAAGGAATTGATCCACCATGGATTCAACTCTTGAAACCCATTGAAAAGTACAAAAATACATAACCTTACATAGAAGTCACAAGAATATGACAAAAATAGCAGTAGATTCAGGAAGATGATTAGAAAATTATTAAGAGTGAAATATAAATTTAATAAATTATATTTGAGTTTTAATTAATTAAATACTCTCTGGAGTAATTTAATTATTAAAAATTATTTATAATTTCAAAAATTTTGAAAATTTTAGGGATTAACCTTTAAGTCCTTAGGATCATCCTCTGATTTTTCCAAGGTTAGGAAAATTCCTTAGGATCCAACTTTCAAATTTCTATAAAATTTTGTAATTATTTTCAAAATAAGTATAAAAAAATAAGAAATTGGAAATTAAATTTGAAAATGGTAATTTTTGGCCATTTGAAAACTTAAAATGACATTTTCATCACTTTGGGTCAAAATTGTAAATTTCAAATTAACACTTTAAACCCTCAAATTTCTTAGGTTTGAACCTTAACCTTGAATGACATGTAGGATTGACCAAATCCTGAACCTTAGGTTTGATTCATAAACTAGATCTAGGGTGAATCTAAACCGTAGCTGACATGGGGTTTAATTATCTCCTTAGGAGTCTATCCCCTATAGACTCAAAGTCAAAATTCCAAATATTGAAATCAAATTCACATTATATTTAGGTCTAATCACAGACAATGAAGTTCAATCCAAAATTTAATCTAAATCCAGACAGACCAGAAATAGACAAAGAAGTTTAATCCAGGTGAGCCCACACTTCACCAAACCCTAATTAGGTCTAAACCTCATTTAGACCTAATTAAGCTATGTTAGACCTCAATCACATTAGGTTTAACATCATAAACCCTAATTAGGTATAAACCTCAATTAGACTTAATTAAACTTTGTTAGACCTTAATCACATTAGGTTTAACATCATAACCCTTAATTAGGTCTAAACCTCAATTAGACCTAATTAAACTCTGTTATACCTTAATCACGTTAGGTTTAACATCATAAATCCTAATTAGGTCTAAACTCTAATTAGAACTAATTAACCTTCTTTAAGCCTTAATGAAATTAGGCTTAACATAATTATACCCTAATTAGGTCTAAATCTCAATTAGACCTAATTAATCACCTTAGACAACAACAATAGGTTTAATACACATTGAAACCTAATAAGGCCTAAGCCCCAACTAAACCTGATTAACCTCAATTAGACCTAATTAATCACCTTAGACCTTAACAATAGTAGGTTTAATACACATTGAACTTGGGTCTAAGCCCTAACTAGACCTGATTAACCCTTTTTTAAGGCTTAATCGCATTAGGCTTAACACATTAAACCTCAATTTGGTCTAACTCTAATTAGACCTACTTAACCACATTATGCCTTGCTTACATTTTAGGCTTAATCAAACTTAAAGCTCAACTAGGTCTAACCCTAATTAAACCTAATTAATCACATTCAGACTTAAAAGTTAGTTAGGTCTAACTCTAATTAGACTTAATTAACCACATTAAGCTTTATTTACATTAAGCTTAATCCAAATTAAACCTCTATTAGGTTTAACCCTAATTAGATCTAACTAACCACATTAAGGCTTACTTACATTAGGTTTAATCATACTTAAACCTCAATTAGGTCTAACCCTAATTAATCCAAATTGACCATATTAAGCCTTACTTACATTAGGCTTAATCAAACTTAAACCTCAATTGGGTCTTACCCTAATTAGAACTAATTAACCACATTAAGCCTTATTTACATTAGGCCTACTAAAACTTAAACCTCAATTACGTCTAACCTCAATTAGACCTAATTAACCACATTAAGCCTTATTTACATTAGGCTTAATCAAACTTAAAACAAAATTAGGTCTAACCCTAATTAAACCTAATTAACCACATTAAACCTTATTTACATTAGGCTTAACTCAAGCTAAACACAATTAAGTCTAAATTTAAAGAGACCTAATAAAACTAATTAAACCTTACCCATGTTAGATTTAATTAAACCTCAAACCTAATTAGATCTAATTTAATTTAGATTTAATTAAACCCTTAAGTATTAACTACATTAGACTTAACTCAACTCAAACCCTGAGGTTCAACCCAACTTGAATCCAAGTTAAATCAAACCTTTAGGTTCAACCCGACTTGAACCTAACCCAACTCAAACCCTTAGGTTCAACCCTCCTTGAACCTAATTCAAATCAGTCTTGAACCAACATCAACTCAAACCTTTAGGTTCAACCGAACTTGAACCTCAGCAAAATCAAACCTTCAGGTTCAACCCAATCTGAACCAAAGACAACTCAAACATTCAGGTTCAACTCAATTTGAACCTAATCCAACTCAAACCCTTAAGTTCAAACAAACTTAAACCTAAGTCAAACCCAACTTGAACCTAACCCAATTCAAACATTTAGATTCAACCCAACTTGAACCTAATTCAAATCAAACCATCAGGTTCAACTCAATTTGAACCAAAATCAAATCAAACCTTTAGGTTAAACCTAACTCGGACTTAACACAAACCCTTAGGTTCAATTAACCTAAGTCAACCTAAACCTTAGGTTCAACCCACTTAAGTTAACCTAGGATTTAAGTTCAACCTACATTGAACTTAAATTAATCCAAATCATAGGTTCATTATATATTGAACCTAAAATTAACTCTAAATCTTAACCACATTGGACTTAAGCTTATTTCAAATCCTAAGTTCATTACTGAACCTAAATCAACTCATCGTCTACCTACATTGAACCTAAAAATCAATTTTAATTTCTACTAATATTGGACTTCGGAATATTTCATACCTTAGTTATACCTACATTGATCCTAAGTAAATTTTTAAGTCTTACCTACATTGGACAAAGAAATCTTTTATACCCTAGGTTCTACCTACATTGAACCTAAAAATAATTTTTAAGTCTTACCTACATTAGAATTAAAATTATTTCATATCATAGTTTCTATCTACATTGAGCCTAAATCAATTTTTAAGTCCTAACTACATTGGACTTTGTTGACCTAACTTTTGGTTGAAGTTTAATTTTTCCTCTTTAGTTGCCCAGAGTCTAGCCATAGGACTTTCTTGTTCATTATTCTTAGAAAACTAGAAATGAAACCCTCACAATTAGAAATTCTACCCTCTTCTTTGCTCAACTTGAAGCTCTATATAATGGTCCTAACATCTAGTACTTAGTAGGTGGAGCCACTCTAGGGGAGCTCAAGAAGAGTTCTCATAGGGCTTCTTTGCCTTAGGGTTGACCCTGGGTGCTGGAGCTAAGGCACTCACTTTCACTCACTCTCACTCACAATCCCTCACAACCCTAAACCTAATATTTGTTGACTTTGATCCCTTGATCCTTTGGGAGACTCATATAGATGGTCCCGTAAACCCACTAGCCCTAGGCCAGGATTTAGCTAAGCCTAGAACATAGAAAACCAAAATGGGGATTCCATTGGTCCATAGCTCATGTAGGGTGTTTGATACCCCAACCCTACCAAAATACCCAATTTGACATTTCACCCCCAAACCTACCCAAATTACCTAAACACCCCTGAATCCCAAATTTGGTCAAAATCCTCAAATTCACCCAAAACATCTAAACTTGTTCAAAAATCATTTAAAACCTCTTAAAAATACCCAAATTGCCCAAAACCACCCAACATTACCAAAATTACCAAAATACCTCCCAAATTGCCAAAATTATAAAAATACCCTTGGCACTCCAAACATTCCCAAAACATCCAAAATCACTCCAGATGTCTCCAAAACTAATTTGGACCCTTCATTTGAATCTAATTTGCCAATTTGACCATTTTTACCAAAACCCCCAAATTGCATTTATAGGCCCAACTTCCCTAAATTCACCTCAAATGTGCATCAATTTGGGCCCAATTTTCTTCAATATCAATCCTAAAAGTAAATTCACATTTCATATGACCATTTAAAACAAATCCAAGCTTAATTGACCCATGCTTTGAGCCCAATTTTGATGTAAGTCAAACCCCTAATTTTGGTTNGAGAATTTTCTAAAAATAAAATTGTAATTAAAATAAAAATTTCATCTTTAAACTTATTTTTAAATATTTAAATAATTAAAAATTAATAAAAATCACAAAATTGGCAAAACTCATGGAAATATTCTAAAAAATTTCCTAAGCATTTATNAAAATTTCATCTTTAAACTTATTTTTAAATATTTAAATAATTAAAAATAAATAAAAATCACAAAATTGGCAAAAACTCATGGAAATATTCTAAAACATTTCCTAAGCATTTAGAAGCAATTGGAAAATTTTTCCTAATTTTCTAAGTGAAGATATTGAATTTTAAAGCTTAAAAATTTTNAGCATTTATAAGCAATTGGAATATTTTTCCTAATTTTCTAAGTGAAGATATTGAATTTTAAAGCTTAAAAAAAAATTTTAAAGGCTAAAAATGAATTTTTCTTAATTTTTAACTTAAATAATTCCAACAATTGAAAAAAAAAAGTTAGAAAAATGTGAAATTTGTTTTTCTTGGTTCTTTGACCTTAGAGTGATTTAATAAAAATTAAAAACTTAATTTTTCACATGTAAAATATTTTATAATTAATTAACGCTCCATAACTTAAAATAATTCTAATAATTCAAATGAAACTAAAAAATCATGTAATTTTCCTCAAGTGTTTCTTTACTCTAAGTATACCTCCTATAAAAATTTCAATGGATTATGCTTTGCCTTGGTCATGATNCATAACTTAAAATAATTCTAATAATTCAAATGAAACTAAAAAATCATGTAATTTTCCTCAAGTGTTTCTTTAGTCTAAGTGTACCTCCTATAAAAATTTCAATGGATTATGCTTTGCCTTGGTCATGACATTGAATTTTGCTTTGAAAAATCCTTTTTTTGCCTAAAAATTATTATATAAATTAAATTAAAATTTAAAAAATCACATTTTCTTCTCTGATGTATTAATTGACCCATTATTAAGGTGGGATGAAATTTTTAAATTTTTTTGAATTAAATTTGATGAATTATGAAGTGATAGAGCCTTAGGGGAGAAAGTGTAATTTGGAAATTTGGCCTTAATTAACACTTAGGCTTAATTCAATAAAGCGAAATGGGCAACCTTTGATCTTAATTAACATGTTTGGATGATTGAAACACAAGAGATTAATTGGTAGAAACTAATTTCACTTTTTCCAATTAAAGGATAAATTTGAAATTTCCTAAATTATTAAAATTTGGAAGTCTGCCAAATTAAACTNAAGGTGGGATGAAATTTTTAAATTTTTTTGAATTAAATTTGATGAATTATGAAGTGATAGAGCCTTAGGGGAAAAAGTGTAATTTGGAAATTTGGCCTTAATTAACAATTAGGCTTAATTCAAGAAAGCGAAATGGGCAACCTCTGATCTTAATAAACATGTTTGGATGATTGAAACACAAGAGATTAATTGGTAGAAACTAATTTCACTTTTTCCAATTAAAGGATAAATTTGAAATTTCCTAGTTTATTAAAATTTGGAAGTCTACCAAATTAAACGATCCTAGACTTAGGGGTATGGTTTTGGGTGTGAATAACTCATTAATTTAATACCCCCATTTGATGTTCAAATGACATTCAAAAGTTTTGATACTAAATCATCATCACTTAAAATTTAATTTCTTTTAAAAATTNGGGTGTGAATAACTCATTAATTTAATACCCCCATTTGATGTTCAAATGACATTCAAAAGTTTTGATACTAAACCATCATCACTTAAAATTTAATTTCTTTTAAAAATTATTAAGACATCCACCAGGATCTTAAGGGCTTAGTAGTGACCTAAGCTAAATCAAATTTGATTAAATGAGGATTAGAAAAGTGAATGTAACTAAAAATTGAACACCATTAAAACACTTCAAACCAAAATTAAAGCTAAAATTGGTGAAGTGTCTCTATAACACTAACTTGCCTCTTTAAGGGTCTTTACCTACATAATTCTCAAATTAAACTACAAATGATTATTACCTTACTCTTAGGGATAATAAAAACATCAATGTTCACTGAGCATTACAGGTATTTACAGGATGAGTTATTAAGCGACATAATAAGTTTAAATGAGCTCGAGACTTTCCACCAGGCGGGGAGAGGGAAACATGGATTTACTTCTTCCTCTCGACCTTTTGATACCTTGGAGGTCTACTAAACCTAACATGTTTTGCTTAATGAAATCATCCTTAGTCAAATTAATAGATGCTCACCAAGATATGATTTAGGATTTTGGAAGATCACCTGAACCTTATTTTTTTGTTTTACATAAAATGCCCTCACATGCATTTTGAGTTTCAGGTGGTGGAACGAGAAGACTCGTTAGGTGCGCTTTTATAGTTTATAGTACTGTCTTTTTCTATACTTTCCATAATGTACTTTTATGCTTACAAAACTTACATGTTAACAACGATGCCACCCTGCATGAAAACTAAATTGATAGGATAGTCATAAAACCAAAACCAAAACTAAAACTAAAATCAACCAAGATAAAATTCACTCCCACAACATTCAAAAAATAAGACAACTCAAAATTTAATCATAAACATCACAAAACAATAATTGAAATTTAATTAAGATGTCTCTATTGGATGATCGGGAATCCCTCGGAGGAGGTAACCTACGGTTGCTAACGAGACTTCCCACGGTCGAAATGAAAGTACGAAACTCATTAAGTTGAGTTTAGTAAATTCATTTGGACAAAGTGAATCCAAGAGAAAATAGTGATACCACAACGGGGGAACCGTAGGATCCCTAACTAGTGTCTCTCTAATCAACTTTAACAAGCCCTCATAAATTTTTAAAGAATTATAACCATAAGGCCACCTAATTTGACATTATAACCTGTCACTTTAGAAAACTTAAACTCGCCACGACGAGGAGCTTGGAGCTAGCATGGTGGGCAGCACGGCCATCTTCAACAGCAAAACATGCCTCCCAAGCTAAATTATTCCTTCCTTAGAATTAGATAACAAAGCCATAAGATTTCGAGGTTGTTTGCTTATGCAACATAAATTCTCATCTCCTCTTTAGGCCGTTGTACAACTCTACTGTACAATATAAGTCATAACCCATCTTAGGATTCTGAGGTTGTCGTTTGTCATGACCTAAATTCTTACATCTTCCAGGCTATTTGTGTGATCGTTTCACACAAATGTAAGCCCTAACAATTAAAATTGGCAGGATGAAACACCTAAATAATTTCTCCTAAAAACTAAAGCCAAACAATAGGATAGATTGGGAAGTCACCGAGATTCTCCTTCGGATCCATGACATCCCTTAGTTCTTCCTCCTTTGGATTCCAAAAACAAAATGTTTCAAATTCGAGTCATTCCCATTTCACACTTCTTTGCATGATTTCGTCAAAAATTCATATTCTTTTAAACTCTTTGAAGATAATATTCCCTGATTTTTATTGAGAGTTTTCTTGAGTGACTTCAGTCATTTAAGATGTAATTAACTATAGGGGCTTGCCTTTATAGGAAGCATTTTCGAACCCAACTCAAAATAAACCCTATTTAATTCTTCACATTAAATAGGAAAAATTGTCGGCAAATAAAACAGTTTCGCAAACCAACCGAATGTCATATATTACTTAGTTTATTTGATCGAGCCTCATCCTCAAGCCTTGTGTCTATCCTTCAGGATAGATACAGGGTTTGAGGTATAGTGCTATTTCATTTAAGCTATGAAAAGTATGAGCTCAGTTTGATTTCATATTTTTCTAAAAATTTATATATGTAAATTAAAATTTCCTTCNTAATTTTTATTAAAGCAAGTCTTAATTATATTTTTAATCTTACTAATGAAGGATGGATCATAATAAGCTACCGAGATTTAAAGTTGACTAGATGATTTTAGTGTTAGGCTTGGTTGATTGATACATCAAGGCTGAAGCCAAGGTGTGTGGGCATTGTTGTGAATCGATAATGGACTCCGTTGACCATTAGTTATAATCCCTCCAACACATTGTAAACTTTGGGACAACAAATTAAAAAGAATTATTGAATAAAATATAAATTAGCTTAATTTTTAGAAAATTCAAAGATCAAATAAGGTTGTTATAAAATAAAACTATAGATTTATGTATTTTGATTGAATTTTTTTTTTCTTTTAAGGAAATTATTTCATTTAAGTTCAAAAAATGAAGACTTGGTGTTGTCATATAAATTAAAGAATTTTTAAATTATTATTGAATGAATTATGCAAAACTAAACCAATTCAATTGGATAACACCATGTAGCTACTAGTGAGCAGAGCTGTTTAAGTAAGCAATACTTATGATATGTTTCCAAATAAAGTGGATTTCAATAGCAATGTCTACACTATATTTTTCTAATATCATCACCTCTCCTGAGAATAAAAAAAAGAAGTTGGGTTTGGATCATCTACTTCATTACATACTAGTCTAACATGGGTTGATTTGAGACCATTTAATGATTGGATTTTAGTATTTATGATGTAATTGNTTGGATTTTAGTATTTATGTTGTAATTGAAATCATTTTGACAACTAGTTTAGTTTGATTGTAAATTTTCTTATAAGGATTCATTTGATTTAAAACTATTTAAGAAACTAGAAATTGGAACCAATTCGATGGCTAGTTTTATGATTTGTGCTATGTGTAAAAATCATGTGTAATCAAATAACCTATTTTTTAAATATAAAAAATGACTAAAAACATACATATTTGAAATTTTTTCGACCTTTCAAAGTAATGTTAAGCTATGAGGTATTGGTCAAATACTTTTCAATTGCAACATACAAGAATCTCATTTGGACCAAGAATTTATCTCTTACTCTGTAATGGATATGTAAATATTTATCATGTTAGTCCTATTATTCTTATTCATCCTTGGAAAAAATAAACTAGATAAATAATGATGGTATATTTTTTTCTTCAATAATAAAGCATAAGTTATCTTCGATTTCAAATTAGATTTATCGCTTAAAATAAAATTTTTTAGCATTTTATCCTTCCCGAAAAAAAAAAATTTCTGCATAAGATTTAGCTAATGTCAGTTAACTTAAGCTTCAATATTATATATTCCCACTTTACTTCATCGTTATTATGTAATGAATTTGTATTACACAACCCAAAATTATCAGAACAAAATCTTGACTAAAAGAGTGATTAGAACATCTTATGCTAAATAATAAAAATAAATTGGTGGGAAAATTATCAATATATAACTCTTATTTAATCNATCTAAATTCTCTACTTTATTAACTTATTACTATTGATAATATGACTTCTTATGAATGATTTATGTGGGTTCATATTAGTTTTATTAGTGTTACCTCACTCTAACTCCTTCCTTATCTTGTTCTATGAATTTTCTTATATTAGAAGAGGAGTGTTTTATCACAATTCATTTTTCCCTATCATCATTGTCAGCTTCACTAATAAGGTTCATGACCATAATACTAATGTTTATAATTACCAAAAAGACTAATGCCTATTATTGACATCAAAATTAACAATATCCATCAAAATTAAGTTTATTACTTGCCATCACCAATAACACCGATCCCCATTATCAAAAGCTCAATTGACCCCGCCCCCAAATGGAAACCTACATCAATGTCTAATAATGATATTAAAGCTATGACATACGATCAGTCCTTAGTACTGTTAGCTAGCCCAATGTCGTTCTCCACTAATAAGGTCAATGGTCTGGAGCAACACCAATGTTGATGTGTGCACTTGTGTACTTCCAAAAAAAGATAAGAGAAAAATACATAAGATCAATAAAACTATGTTTTATACTGACAATTGAATTAAATATCCTTGCAAAAAAAAATAACTTTTGTACTACTTAAAAATTTATCTNATCTAAATTCTCTACTTTATTAACTTATTACTATTGATAATATGACTTCTTATGAATGATTTATGTGGGTTCGTATTAGTTTTATTAGTTTTACCTCAGTATGAATGATATTAAAGCTATGACATACGATCAGTCCTTAGTATTGTTAACTAGCCCAATGTCGTTCTCCACTAATAAGGTCAATGGTCTGGAGCAACACCAATGTTGATGTGTGCACTTGTGTACTTCCAAAAAAAGATATGAGAAAAATATATATTATCAATAAACGTTGTTTTATAATGACAATTGAATTAAATATCCTTGCAAAACAAAATAACTTTTGTACTATTTAAAAATTTATCAATTTTGATCTATTATAATTTTGAAATGTAGCAATGGTGAAGTCAGAATATTTTTTAAATATTTTGCCATAAAAGTTCCTTTTGTCTAAGTTCCAAGAGGAAAGCCAAGTCTTGTATTTTAATATCACTTGAATAAGCTGCTCTTGCAACTTCCACAAGCAAACAAGAAATATGATCAATACTAAGTTGCTAATAATAAATTAAGGCATTTATTAGTCAAATGAAATTTTTGCAAGTAATGAGGATAACTCATTAGGCATTTATATAATGATAAAATATTCAGATTAAAATTAACTAAGCGTTTCACAATAAAAATTTAAGGGATTAGAATCTTTGATAGAAATGTGACGGTAAATGGAGCACTAAGTGGAAACGAGTAGGTTGTCTTCAAATTTGAGTTTTTTTTTCTTTTTATAAAATTCGAGCTTAGCTCGAGTCAAGTTTAAATCGAGCAATTCGGGTTGTGTGTAAGCTTGAGCTTGCTTATAAAATTCGAGTTTGAGCACGGCTCAAGCTCTAATTAAGCTTTGTGTTTATGTTTGAGCAAAGTGCCAAATTAAGTTTTGTTGTTGTTCGTTTCGTACAATAATAAACGAATCATTGTCAGACGAATTAATGAGTAAATTATCGAGCTATTTAATTTCTATCCAAAAAACTTTTGTGGAGCAAATTAAAATTTATGTTATCATTTCAGGTATTTTCTAACCAAATAAGACTTATCGATAAAAACAATGAGAAATATCGATGAGTTATTTATTTGTTACTCTGATAAAAATAAATGAGTTTTAAATGAATGAGCTATTTGATGAATAATTATAATAAAAATATAAATGTGTTAAATAAATGAACAACTAAGGAAAAAAGTTTTTATCTTAATTTTGTAACTACAAATAAAAATTTATTTTAATTTTATATAAATGAATTTTAAATTAAGCTTTAATAGACTCTATTCACATGCAAAATTAAGCTTTATTCAATTTTATTAATAAGTGCTATAAATTAAAGTTTGAATGTTATAAATACGTAAAAATTGAGTGGTATGTATGTGAGAGACTTCCTTAAGAATGTTATAAATACGTAAAAATTGAGTGGTATGTCCTTCTTCAAGTCAATCTTTTGCCAAAAGGGATGAATTATTGTATTAAAGGTTTAGTTTCTTATGTCAAATTGATTTGGCCTCAACTACCTAAATAATTATATTGGTTGGTAATAAATAATTGACTAGTGCTTGGAAAGACTGGTAAAAACACTACTTCAACTTTATTTTACCTTCAATTTNAAATTTATTTTAATTTTATATAAATGAATTTTAAATTAAGCTTTAATAGACTCTATTCACATGCAAAATTAACCTTTATTAAATTTTATTAATAAGTGCTAAATTTATTTTATTAAATTTAATTGAAAGTAGTTATTCAGCTGCTTAATGAGCTTGTTCACAAGCTTTAACTGATATTTTTCGTGAACATAAAAGAATCGAGTAAAGAGGGGTTCAAGCTTGTTCATTTAGCAATCGAATATTTATAAAATATTCATACTTGCTCAATTACTTGAGGAAACAAACATGAATGAGCTTTTATCAAGCCGAGGTATGAGTAGTTTATCAAACACGCAGTTCATTTGCTGCCTTAAGAGCACTCATAAAAATTTACTGCATTTAAATCCATACCACCCAATTCCTATGTATATACCTCCCAAATCCTTTATATAACATGAAAAAATAGCACTGTTTTAACTATTAAACAATGAAATACACCTATTCATTCTCAGATAAGATGACATATATGTATAAATTAAAGTTTGAATGTTATAAATACATAAAAATTGAGTGGTATGTATGTGAGAGACTTCCTTAAGAATATCGATTCAAAAAATAGGCTTTATATTCAAACTATCTCAGCTTTAGGATTATATATTTGGTTATGATTAAGTTAGCTTTGAAATTATTTTAATTTTTGTGTGTATTTAAGTTTAACATCCTCTATATGATTTTCATGTTATTTAAAGCACATTTAATGCTTTAATTTGAATAAATAACTAAAATAAAGAAGGAAAATGTCATGTACAGTTTGTGAAAATTTTATTTGATTACATTTTTAAATAAAAATTAGTATCCATTAGTTAATTGAATTTTTAAATTCTTAGGATATCTAGTATTATTATTTAATAAAAGTTTAAAATACTAATTAAATTAAAAAATATTTAATTACCCAACAACCAACTTAAAAAAGTTTTCCAGAGTGTTGGTTTTTGTTTGAGGGTAGTCTAAGTTGTTTTAAGGCTAATTCTATTGATATGAAAGATTGTGGAGGCTTGCTAAATGTGTATGTCCTTCTTCAAGTCAATCTTTTGCCAAAAAGGATGAATTATTGTATTAAAGGTTTAGTTTCTTATGTCAAATTGAATTGGCCTCAACTACCTAAATAATTATATTGGTTGGTAATAAATAATTGACAAGTGCTTGGAAAGACTGGTCAAAACTCTACTTCAACTTTATTTTACCTTCAATTGCTTAATTAAGGCATAGTTTAGTTATATTTGGTTCTAATGTGAGTAGTTCTATTGGCCAATAATTATGCGAAGGACCAATTGGAATGGTTTAATGTTAAGTGTGTAGTCTCCAAATTTATACTCTGGGTCAAATTTATGGCAATTTATTTTATTCTAGTGATTGGTTTAATTGGAGCTTTTGGGATATATATTTGCTCATTTATATTATACATAGATTGAGCTATCAATTTACCTTGAACATGGCCAATCTAATCTAGTTCGGCCTAGGGTAATAGGTTTTCTTAAGTCTATTTAATTATAATTTGAATTGAATAAATTATTGGGCTTAAATTGAGCTAGCCAAAGTTGTTTATTCAAACATAAAAAATTAATCCATGTTATTGACAACGAAATATGGTTTAAGGTTTTACATAAAGATTGAGACTACTTCATATAACGCTTAAAATCATATAATCTACCTCTAAGCTAAGTAAAATCTAGGTTCTAAGTTCATATTTAGTTAAGTTGATTAACGGTCAACCTACCTTGACATTAGTTTAGCTCAAATGTTTTTCTAGATGAATACTTAACATATAATTGGAAAAGCATACTTACAATAAGATATGTTGACTAGGATTTATACAAATAAAGTTATCTAGAAGATTAAATAAAATTAAAAATCTTTTAAATCATTCAAAAAATACTAGGATAATCTAGTTAGGAGAAGAGAAGCTTATACATATTCAATCATAGAATCTATTACAACAAACTGAGAGTGCTCAAATGATTTAAAAGGCTAACTTAATATGACAAACTAAGAACATGGCCAATTTAAATTTAATAAAAAACTAATTTATATATGATCAAAGCAATCACTTTTTTCAAAGAATGTGTTTAAATGACTAAATTGTATGTTAAATAAAGAAAGAATATTCCCTTTCTTATGAGAAATGAAAAATTTATCTCCGAAATTAAGTTTCAAAGGGATAAAAAAGGTCATAGTCCCTTAATAAAAATAAAATGGAACTAGTTTGTGTTGTGTTAATTGTTAAAGAGGGAATGATATTTCTTTTTGAAAGGGGAAGTTTTTAATAATAGTGCTAGAAAATTAAAACTTATCTTAGTAAAGATGGTTTTCATGNCTCAAGCTCTAATTAAGCTTTGTGTTTATGTTTGAGCAAAGTGCCAAATTAAGTTTTGTTGTTGTTCGTTTCATACAATAATAAACGAATCATTGTCAGACGAATGAATGAGTAAATTATCGAGCTATTTAATTTCTATCCAAACAACTTTTGTGGAGCAAATTAAAATTTATGTTATCATTTCATGTTATTTATAACCAAATAAGACTTATCAATAAAAATAATGAGTATCGATGAGTTATTTATTTGTTACTCTGATAAAAATAAATGAGTTTTAGATGAATGAGCTATAAANGGAATGATATTTCTTTTTGAAAGGGGAAGTTTTTAATAATAGTGCTAGAAAATTAAAACTTATCTTAGTAAAGATGGTTTTCATGAAAAAAAGTTGATTGTGAAAGATAAATTAGCGAACATTAGAATAAGTGAATGGAACATTTTGGTGATCAAAACATTAGAATTTTCTAGCTTATAAACTATCTCAATTTAAAAGATACATGTTGTATTTTTAAATTTATCCTATGTATTCTAATTTTTATTAAAGCAAGTCTTAATTATATTTTTAATCTTACTAATGAAGGATGGATCATAATAAGCTACCAAGATTTAAAGTTGACTAGATGATTTTAGTGTTAGGCTTGGTTGATTGATCCATCAAGGCTGAAGCCAAGGTGTGTGAGCATTGTTGTGAATCGATAATGGACTCCGTTGACCATTAGTTATAATTCTTCCAACAAATTGTAAACTTTGGGACAACAAATTAAAAAGAATTACTGAATAAAATATAAATTAGCTTAATTTAGAGAAAATTCAAAGATCAAATAAGGTTGTTATAAAATGAAACTATAGATTTATGTATTTTGATTGAATTTTTTCTTTCTTTTAAAAAAATTATTTCATTTAAGTTCAAAAAATGAAGACTTAGTGTTGTCATATAAATTAAAGAATTTTTAAATTATTATTGAATGAATTATGCAAAACTAAAGCAATTCAATTGGATAACACCATGTAGCTACTAGTGAGCAAAGCTGTTTAAGTAAGCAATACTTATGATATGTTTCCAAATAAAGTGGATTTCAATAGCAATGTCTACACTATATTATTCTAATATCATCACCTCTTCTGAGAATAAAAAAAAGAAGATGGGTTTGGATCATCTACTTCATTACATACTAGTCTAACATGGATTGATTTGAGACCATTTAATGATTGGATTTTAGTATTTATGTTGTAATTGAAATCATTTTGACAACTAGTTTAGTTTGATTGTAAATTTTCTTATAAGGATTCATTTGATTTAAAACTATTTAAGAAACTAGAAATTGGAACCAATTCGATGGCTAGTTTTATGATTTGTGCTTTGTGTAAAAATCATGTGTAATCAAATAACCTATTTTTTAAATATAAAAAATGACTAGAAACAAACATATTTCATATTTTTTCGACCTTTCAAAGTAATGTTAAGCTATGAGGTATTGGTCAAATACTTTTCAATTGCAACATACAAGAATCTCATTTGGACCACGAATTTATCTCTTACTCTGTAATGGATATGTAAATATTTATCATGTTAATCCTATTATTCTTATTCATCCATGGAAAAAATAAACTAGATAAATAATGATGGTATATTTTTTTATTCAATAATAAAGCATAAGTTATCTTCGATTTCAAATTAGATTTATCGCTTAAAATTCAATTTTTTAGCATTTTTTCCTTCCCCAAAAAAAAATTTTTTGCATAAGATTTAGCTAATGTCAGTTAACTTAAGCTTCAATATTATATATTCCCACTTTACTTCATCGTTATTATGTAATGAATTTGTATTACACAACCCAAAATTATCAGAACAAAATCTTGACTAAAAGAGTGATTAGAACATCTTGTGCTAAATAATAAAAATACATTGGTGGGAAAATTATCAACATATAAATCTTATTTAATAAAACAACAACATCATAACAACAACTACAACAACAATTACAACAACAACTACAACAAGACTTTGCTCCACTAAGCGAGGTTAGCTATATTCATCATCTTTCGCTTATTCAACTAAACTTTTACATAAATTTCCCTTTGAGTTGAAATGCAAGCATTCACACAAATAGTTGAACTACCCTATCATTAAGTGGTTGCAAAGGCCTTGCATTCTTTGCATAACCCTACATAATAAGAAATTGTGCTTATTAATAGATTACAAGCAATGTTATAAGAAAATAACTACTTTTTTTTAATTTTTTTGGCATTTGGAGAAAACTTACAACTATTGTAGCATCCTTTAGCAAATTCAGCTGCTCTATAGATATAGTTCTGATCTGTAAAAATAAATTGTATTATTTATAAGTTAAAAAAATCACATTAATTTTAAAAATTACACGACATACTGAAATCTAATTTATAAATGAGAAAATATTAGTTACCTTTTTATTGATGCTCCACGTGACACCTTCAGTGCATGGTGGAATAGTGATAGATCCCTTCAATCTATAGTAGTGTTTTCCAAACTTTCTAATTACCTTCATAGGATCAATGTTTCCAATATCCACCTTTGCATCATATTTCTTACTTATTGTCTTAATATGCTTCTCAACCTAATATTAAGAGTAATTTGATTACTTTAATAATTTTAACATTCAAGTAGTAAAAAAAATACATTAGTGCATAATTAATTATAGTTATTTATAGATATACATAACTTTTTGTTTGATAATAAAACATATTCTTGTAGTAAGAAGGTGCATACATGCATAAATTTAATGGAATAGAAACTGAGTACCTTGGTAAAAAATGGATCTGCAGCACCAACTTTATATAAGAGGCTTACCATAGCCATTTGTTGGTCAGTGGTACGTTGGTGAAGCAAATGAACCTCTAAATCAAATCTGAGTTGGCCATAATATTAATAATCATGACTTTTAGTACTTAGGTAGGATGAATATAAAAGAGAGCATTAATGATATACTACATCATAAAATAAGAATATAACATTAAGATTTTTAATTTAATGATATACTACATCATTAAGATTTTTAATTTTTAAATTAAGATTAATTTAAGAATATAACATAATGGGTCAATACATGAACTAGTTGCCTTGATAACTATTCTAGGAGTTAGAGAAAATGATTAGGTTCTAGCATAAATCTTTAATATCATATCATTTTACTATTATTAAAGAAGACATTTTGCAACTATATTCTATATTTTTGATGAGATATACAATTTGAATATTTGTTCATCACACTTACTGTTTTCCATTAATTATGTTCTCTGAAGGCGTGTGCCAGTGCACTTGTCTTAGTGGATATTCTGTTTTATTGATCCTTATAGCACCCACTGCATCTTCCCATTCGATCTGTCATGCCATAAACATCCCATAATATTATCTCAATGAAAATTTTTCATACCTAAACGTCTTCAAATTTTTTTTAAATAACAGAGGAAAGCTTTTTTTATATACCACGATGTTGTGACCAAGATTCTTCATCACAGCTTTTTCAGAATGATAACTCCATTTAAGATCCTCAGGTTGATATACAATCTCGATCTTTTTATCATCTATTAGTACTGGTGATTGTGAGTGCCCAATTTTACATGTCTCCCAGTCCTTACGAATATCTCCCCAATGATCCGGACCATTCCATGCCCCCACTGTATAGCTAAACTCCTCTTGCTCTGCAATTTATGGCAACATTATGACATAAAATATAAAAATAAAATAAAATGTTCAAATAAATAAATATGCTAACTTCTGTATATCAATACTAGTTCATATACCGTAGGCCATTGCACCGTGTTTGATGTAGAAAAAAGGCAGTATAGTTATGATGAGGACAAGTTGCTTGAAGAGTTCCATTATTGATCTCAATAACAACAGGTAGTAAAGGAAAGTTGATATACGAATGAGATTTAGATAAATTCGACCGAAATTTATAGTAAGCTAGGCTCTATCCATCCCATCCATAGTCAAAATTAAGTAGCGTTAAAATATTGTGAAGGGAGAGAGCTCCAGCCACTTAATATTTTTATTTTTTGAACATTCACGCACATATTAATATATTCTTATACATTTACCCATTCAACACCTACTATTATCTTTATACACAAATCACAGATATGAAATAAAAAATATCTAAAAAAGATCGCCCTCTTAACTCTTAAAAAAATGAAATACAGCTCTTCATGCACCGGAATAATAGCATGCATGCAAAAATTGAAGAATAGGTGTCAGATATGTAAACACCAACGAATTCAATGGTATGCTGTAAATCTTAAAGTTTTGTTTTTTGCTTAATTGATAGTGTCTTACAAGTCAGCTGATTTGGTACCCAAGTGACGATTAAATTGTGCCAAGCAATCAAACCGTCAATAATTATCTGTCGAAAATAAGTGACGAATAGGCGGCCTTCATGCTAGAAGCATGATCATTTCCAAAATAAAATTAGTAAAAATAAATCAAACAATTTAGTCTTCACACCATTTAATAATATTTTTTCAAATCAAAATTGGTAACAATATATCCACCTCATTTCCATGAGAGTTAAAATTTACATGATAATCATAATAATATTTTTAAAAATTAAGCTGCATACCATACAAAATTTATTTATTTACATTGACAAAAGTATTTTGGGATCTTACTTTCTTGCCTTGCTTATATTGTTTTTTTACTATTGCTAAGTTTACCTTTCCTCCAATTAACTTTTTCTAACAAATAATTTTGCAGCCTATTGTAAATTTCTTTTTTCATGAATAATATTCAAAATTTCTTCTGTAGTTTCATTAATTCAAATAGAATAAAGTGAGTAACGCTAAACTATAACATTTCAGAATATTTAAATTCATCAGGCTGATCAAATTATAGCAATGAAATAATTTTTTTTCTGTATGTTAAACAACAGAGAGAGCTTTATGCAGTAAGCTAGATCTCGAAAATTTTCCTAACGAGAGCTCAAGCTAATGATTTCAAAAATACCCATAATTTTCTCATCTGACGAAAGTTAGTATGCTTTTTATTCAAGTATTCAAAAAAATTGATTAAATATTTGCTCCTAGAGAACTTGCAAGTAAGAGCATCACTTGTTTGTTTTTCTACTGAGCTTTCTTTTTCTAAAACATGCATATTTGTTTGATTATCTACACTATTGAATATGCCTTATTTAAGATTAGTATTGTGACAATCAATCATTTATGAGTGTCAAGTATGATTATATAACAACTCTTTACAATCATTAAAGCTGAGAATGCTCAATCAACTATTATAATATCAATTAGTAATATTGGAACAAGCTTTAC
>JXCR01137878.1:41514-80744 GCA_002079205.1 Phalaenopsis hybrid cultivar | reverse complement strand
AAACAACAACATCATAACAACAACTACAACAACAATTACAACAACAACTACAACAAGACTTTGCTCCACTAAGCGAGGTTAGCTATATTCATCATCTTTCTCTTATTCAACTAAACTCTTACATAAATTTCCCTTTGAGTTGAAATGCAAGCATTCACACAAATAGTTGAACTACCCTATCATTAAGTGGTTGCAAAGGCCTTGCATTCTTTGCATAACCCTACATAATAAGAAATTGTGCTTATTAATAGATTACAAGCAATGTTATAAGAAAATAACTACTNTAGGTCCAAAGAAGATTTGGATTTCCACAAAGATATTTTTCGCTTATCTTTATGGCATCTCCAAAAATTTTTGATCCTTTAATTGGTTGCAAGATTTAAAATAAAATAATCTTTTTTTATTCAGATCATATTGTTAATCAAATCATTCTACTACACTTCTGTCGAAGTCATAGATCACGATGGATTTTAACATCCTACCTTTCGGGTTAGGAGTAAACGAAGGCAAGAAGATTAACCAAAAACTCTTAACAATTCAAAGCATAGAAAATTAAGCGAGAAATGCAAAATAAAAATCGAACCATTTAAATCATCCCAAGAATCATAGAGGCAAGAGATACTGTTTAGCTACTGATGGCTCGAGAGAAAATAATAGAAGATTTTATGGAAATAAAACCTACAAGAAACATTTTTATTGCAACAAAAATTATTAACCCTGCCATATGACCTACTCTCTTACAAGGATAGCATCCAATTCTCTCACAACTCTCTGATACACAAAATATATATGCATTTTTAGACTCATATTTTATACTCATTTTTTGGTGATATTGCCATTTAAAGAAAGGTATTTTTCATGTTTTATTATATTGTTGATTTTTAGGACTTGGACCAAAAAGAAAGCAAAAATGATGAAATTTGGAGTCAAAATGAAATTTTCGAAAAGTTGTTCAGCGCCGAATGTGCCAGACTGGGCGCCGACGACACCGTTTGACAGAGAACATGGATTTAATTAAATGGCTACTGGCGCCGACGACACCAAAATGGGCGTCGATGGTGCCAGTGTCGGTGTAGACCCTGTTTCTGGAAGTTTCGACAAATTTGGATGATTTCTAAAATGTTTTTGGATGCACCTATTGGAAAACCGACCTTAGGCAATATTTAGAACCGGATTTGATCAGAAAAAACTCTCTTCTCACTTCCCTGCTCGCTCTTGGTCTTTCTTCGCATCTCTTCGCCCCGAGTCATGCCACTTTGCATCCTTCCACGCCATTCCACACCATTAGTCATTTACTTTCTATATAGTTTTGAGTTTTTTGGGTGAGTTTAAGTGTGAATTCTTCTTCTCTAAGAGTGTTGGAGAGGGAGAGAAATGAGAGTTTTCTTCTTCCTACATTTCCTAAGAGATGCTACAAGGGATTTGCTTTAAAAAAGAGTATCGCCACTAAAAAGTTGAGGAGCTGCCCGTTAGAAGGTGTCGGTCGCTGGAATCGAAATCTCGTTGCCCGCTTCGAAATGACATTTTACTTTACATATGTATATAGCTTTAGAAAAATATGAAATCAAACTGATCCCATATTATTCATATTTAAATGAAAGAGCACTATTTCTCAAACCATGTATCTATCCCGAAGGATAAACACAAGACTTGAGGATGAGACTCGATCAAATAAACTAAGAAATATATGACATATGTTTGGTCTGCAAAACTATTTTATTTGCCGACGAATTCCCTTATTATATACGAAGAATTAAATAGGGTTTATATTAAGCTGGGTTCGGAAAAACTTCCTATAAGGGTAAGCCCCTATTGTTAATTACAACTTAGATAACCGAAGTAACCTAAGAAAACTCTCGATAAAAAATCAGGAAATATTATCTTCAAGGAGTTCAATAGGATGGACTTTTCAACGAAATCAGACAAAGAGATGTGAAAAGGGAATAGCTCAAATTTGGAACATTTTTTTGTAGAATCCAAAGAAGGAAGAACAAGAGGATATCATAGATCGAGAGGAGAAACTCGGTGACTTCTCAGTCTATCCTATTGTTTGGCTTCAATTTAGAAGAAAAATTATTTGAATGTTTCATCCTACCAATGTTATTATTTAGGGTTTACATTTGTGTGAAACAATCACACAAATAGCCTGAAAGATGTTATGATTTAGGTCGTGACGAACGACAACCTTAAAATCCTAAGACGAGTTAGGGCTTATGTTGTACATCAAAGCTATACAAAGGCCTAAAGATAAGGTGAGGATTTATGTTGCATAAGCAAACGATCTCGGAGTCCTATCACTTTGGTTGTTTAATTCTAAGGAAGGAATGATTTAGTTGGGGAAGATAGGTTTTGTTGTTGAAGATGGTCGTGCTGCCCACAATGCTTGCTCCAACCACCTCGTCGTGGCGAGTTTAAGTTTTCTAGTGTGTCAATTTATAATTTCAAATCAGATGACCCTATAGTTGTAGTTCCTTAAGAAAATTATGGGGGCATGTTAAAGTTGATTTGAGAGACACCGGTTAGGATCTTACGGTTCCCTCATTTTGGTACCACTATTTTCTATCAAATTCACTTAGTCCAAATGAATTTACTAAACTAAACTTAATGAGTTCCATACTTTCATTTAGACTGTGAAAAACCTCGTTAGCAACCGTAGGTTACCTTCTCCGAGAGATTCCTGATCATCCAATAAAGACGTCTTAATTTAGTTGCAATTATTGTTTTGTGATGTTTGTGATTATTTTGAGTCGTCTTATATTATGAATGTTGTGGTAGTGAATTTTATTTTGGTTGATTTTAGTTTTGGTTTTGGTTTTGCGGCTATCTTAGCAGTATTGATTTTCATGCAGAGTGACATTATTGTTTAGCATGCAAGTTCATATTTTGGTTATAAATGCAGGTGAGTAAGTATAGTAATGTACTAAAAAAAAGTACAGGAAAACAAAAATGCAGGTAAATAAATCACAATAAAAGAGTACCTGGATGGTCTTCCCGTCATCTCCAACTGAAGCACAAAATGCATGTAAGGGCATTTTATGTAAAGCGAGAAAAATAAGGTTCTTAGATTATATATTGGTGAGTCCTTATTGGTTTGATTAAGGTTGATTTTATTAAGCAAAACATATCAATTTTAGTAGACCTCTGAGGTATCCAACAAGTCAAGAGAATAGGCAGGTCCATGCTTTCCCCTCACCGCCTGGTGAATAATCTCGAGCTCATTTAAACTAATTATGTTGCTTAATAATTCATCCTGTAAATATTTATAGTTTTCAATGAACATTGATGTTTCGNAGTTCGGGATCGACCTCAAAGTGAGGGAATCAAAAGTTAGGGACTGATTGCAAAAATAAGAATTGAAATTTATAAGGAGTTTATGTGTTGAACCCATAGATATGTGTCTTGTGAAAAGGATGACATTGTTGAGGAAAATGTGCAAAATTTTTTGAGGTTTTGTGTAGAATTTGAATATTCATAAGGATGTGAAGAGTTAATGTAGACAAGGATAGTCGTGCTACGCAATTAAAGAGTAATAGACCTCAAAATTGAAAGAATCGACTCAAAATATTTGTTTTCTTTTCTTGTTGTTTTTATCATGTTTAATTTTCAAATTATGCTTTCCAAAATTTAATTTTTGTGGGTTGATTAATTTTCAAAAGAGTGTTTCATTTGAATTTTATTTTTAAGTTTTTATTGATTTGTTCTTTGTTCATAGTAATCTCGAACCAATGTATGGTTTGTGGCTTTTATCCATCACACCAAAAAGGGCAATTGAACAAACAGACGAAATTCTAAAAGAGATTTATTTAATCTGCTTCAACATGTGTTACAGATTGAGTGTAGGCTAGAGCCTCAGAAAGTACAATTATGCTGATTGCATCAAAGTACATCCAAAAATAACCCATGTCAAGTACATATCATAGGCTGAGAATGTCTAATCTGTTGTAACTGAAATGTAGTAAAAAGGAATCCACTGAGCGTCTGTCTCTGGTGAGGCAAGCTTCTGATCGATCTGACCTTTTAAGCCACGCTCCAGGACAAGAGTTCCCTTTGCATGTGCTTAGAGGTGAAACCTTCTCATAGCTCATATGGCAGTAGTTCTTCCAGTTCCGGGTCAGGTCGGAATCCGTATGGCATATGTTGTCATCCGTCCCCCGGAAAGTCACAGACACCCTACGGTGTCACACCCCTGGGATGCAATGTTTGGCAAGTTCTGCTCCATTTCCCTTAAGAACTTATACTGAACCAACAGGTAGCAGAATTTCTATGGACCCTCTAAATTCACCAAAGTTGATAATATCTATTTTTTTTCCAAACAGGATGTTGCTCTTGCTCATGAATAAGACCGTGTAGAAAGGCCTCGTAAAGTCATGAAGGTCAATTTGCACAAGTATGTTGTCTCCTTCATCATATATGTTGATAATACAACTATTAGGAATACAGTTAGCTAGCAGTATGCTCCATCAGACTATTATTTTAATCATCCACTTTATCATGGGAGGTATTGGGTCCACTTGATCGTGTCTCGGAATCCCAGGAGGATTTGCTTATCTATCATTAGTAAAGTTATAATAACAGCCACACTGTATAGTGATCCTGCCCTTTTCTTGCATCCACTATCTTGGCTCGGAATAGGTTCTTTCCATTAGCAGGCCTGCTCGACCTCTATCTCTCAAATAAAAAATGCAGTCGAGAATATTTAGTTCATCGATCTCAGAGAAGACCTTGGTGTATAGCTACAATCCTTCTAATATGTTGATGAACCTACTTTGCACTTCTTCATAGAATTCGAGTCCCTTTTACTTATTTTGCTCATCTTGTAGTATTTTGCGGTACTGATGATCAGTGACTGTCGAGGATGTTCCCTCATTTTAACGACGATGGGAATCTAAGTCAGTGTCGTCTCTATCTGCAGCAGAATTTATGACTCTGCATCTGACGGGATACATGGCTATGTATCCAACGGGACATATGGTTCTGCATCCATTGGGTAATCAACGGTCTGAAATCCATCATCAACGGATACGTATTCCTCTAAATTACTGTAGTGCTCAAGGTGGAGGACATTACAGTCCGGACACTCCACGAATGCCCTTGTGGCTGACATACGTGATGATATTTCTACATTCCGGTTGGACAACCTATACAAAGAAAATCTAAAGCTGGTAGTATTTCCGGCTCTGTAACAAATCCTGACTCATTGTCTGTAGCAGGCAGACTGATAGAGGTCTCTTTCTTGCCCGAATCATAGATATCCCCTTCAGGGATATGGGTGAGCAAGTTCTCCACCTCTTTCTGGCATCTCCTCTCCTCGCGTAGGAAAGCCCTATGTTTTCGATGGCTAGTGTTTCTGCATTGAGTCCTCCATAGTTGTGCATTTGGAAGTCTTTTATTATCGGCAGCGATTAGGCCTCTAGTCCATGTAGCTATCATGGATGGTAGGAGACTGGTCCCATCCATCGGGTCTTTTTCTACCATTACATTTTTTTCCCTTCAGTGAGGAACTATTTCTGGAGCCGAACCTTAGCAGTGAGGGTAGCCCTTCTTTCTCCTGATGGTTGACCACATTCATTAGAGGACCCTCATAGTCCATGTTGACTTGGCTAGAGTCCATGTCAAACTCTACGGTGCCGCCCTGTGGGGCCCTTTCTTTGTTGAGTGCGAGGTTCCAACCATCTTTAAAAGCAAGGATCAGCCTTTGGCCTGACATTTCTCTGCAGACGACAGGAAATATATCAGTGAGCTGAAACTTAGCATGAACAAGAACAAAACAAAGTGTTTTTCAAAGAAAATTTTAGTTTTTGTTGGTGAGAAAATTATTTATTTATGTATGTTTCTTGTTTAATTTAGTAGAATATCAAATTTAAAAGAGAAAATTGAAAAGTGCAATTTCAAAAATTTTGATTAGGTTGGGTTAATTTTATTACAAATTTTTGAACCCGATCACAGACATTTGGCCAAATAGATAACCCCAAAATAATCAAAATTTCAAAATTTCAAATCAAGTGATGTCAAGCAATGTCAGGTTGCGGAGTATGTCTTCAGGTTTCATTCGTTGATAGGCAACATGGGTCTTTCACCTCAAAAATCCACTAACTGGTAGGTTTCTTCTACGTAGACCTTTTCAAAGACAAATGGTCCCTCCCAAGTTGGCTCTAATTTTGCACCTATCTTGTGGTGTGCAAGAATCAGTCTTTTGAGCACGAGGACAAGGTCACTAACTTTTAATGTACTTGGGCGGACCAATTTGTCATGAGCTTGTACCATCTTTGCCTGGTAAAGCTCCAAATATTATTGTGCTTGAAGTCGTTTTCCCTTAAGACTCTCTATTTCTTCAAGTTTGAGTTTTGCACTTTCTTCCGTTGCATGTTGGTTGGCGACAACGACTCTGAGAGATGACATTTAAACTTCTAATGGTAGTACGGCTTCGGACCCGTACACGAGCATGTAGGGTGTGCACTGAGTGGGAGTCCTGAACGTTGTCTGATAAGCCCACAATGCTTCTAGTAACTTGTTGTGCCAATCTATTTTGTTTTCATCCAGTATTTTCTTTCAGATTTGTAGTAATGTCTTGTTGAAGGCTTCAGCCAGGCCATTTACTTTGGGATAGAAAACNAGTCGCCGGCAAGCCCTTAAGATCCTGATGGATGTCTTAGTCATTTTGAAAGAGATTAAATTTTAAGTGAAAATAATTCATCTTCAAAACATTTGAATGTCACTTGTAAACCAGATAGGGGTATTAAATTAGTGTATTATTAACACCCAAAATTATACCCATAAGTCTAAGATCATTCAATTTGGTAGACTTCCAAATTTTGATAACCTAGGAAAATTTCAAATTTATCTTTCAATTAAGAAATGAGATTGATTCCTGCCAATTAATCATTTACATTTCAATCATCCAAATATATTAAGTAGGATCAAATATTGCCCATTTCCCTTTCTTAAATTAAGCATAAATGTTAATTAAGGCTATGCTTCAAAAATTACACTTTTGCCCCTAAGGCTCTATCACTTCATAATTTATCAAATTTAATTCAAATGATCTTGGAACTTTCATATCACCTCACTCATGGGTCAATGGAAACATCAGAGGAGAAAATGTGATTTTTCAATTTTTAATTTAATTTATATAATTATTTATATGCAAGAATAGGATTTTTCAAAGAAAATTTCATAACCTAAACAAGCCAAAGACTAATCACTTGAAATTTTTCTTAGTGGTAGAATTAGACCAAAGAACCACTTGAACCAAATTTCATGATTTTTTGAGTTCTATTTGAATTACTAAAATTATTTTAAATTTTGGAGCATTAATTAATTATAAAATATTTTTAAAGTGGAAAATTAAGTTTTATATTTTTATTAAATCTCTCTGAGGTCAAGGAACTCAGAAAAACAAATTTACATTTTTCTAATTTTTCTTTGAATTATTAGAATTTTTTTAAGTGAAAGAATAAGAAAAATTCATTTTTTAGCCTTTAAAAATCATTTTAAGCTTTAAATTCAATATCTTTGCTTAGAAAATTAGGAAAAATATTTCAGTTGTTTCTAAGTTCTTAGGAAACAATATAGGATATTTTCATGAATTTTACTAATTTTGTGATTTTTATTAATTTTTAGTTAAATATTAAAAATATGCTTAAAAATGAAGTTTTTATTTTATTTACAATTTTATTTTTAGAAAATTTCTTTGATCACAGAGAACTCTTAGAACCAATTCTTATGATTTTTTCAGTTATATTTTAGTTATTAAAAATTATTTTAATGTCAAAATGACATTTAACTTAAAAAAAATTAATTTGAGTTATCAAATGAGCTCCAAATATTTTGAAAATTTTATGGGGAGTTCTATGAACATTAAATCTCAGAGTAGAATTAAAATCAAGTCATTTAGATATTTATATTTCCCAAATTAATTTTCTTTGTGTGATAGGGTTTTGTGCAAATTAGGTGTGTTATTAATGACTTACCTCATGAAAAATTTTACAAAGGTTTCTTTGGTCACAATAAACCTTCCAACATTTTCTTGGATTTTTCTAAGCAAAATGCAAATTATTATGATTAATTTATGCAAATAATAGACACAAACTTGAAAAATATGGATCTCTATCTAGAGGTCTTCTCTGGTTTTAGAAAAATCATAGAATTTCACTCATGATAGAGGCAACAACATGCCAAAATATTAAGCCATTGTAAAATGTCTACATGCATGGAGAGTTAAAATACTCAAATCAATATTTAATTAATTAAAAATAAAATATTCATCAAATAAACTTCAAAAAATTTCCACATTATTTTCCTCCGTTCACTGAGCACTACGATATTTTTATTTTATTTTTGTGATATTTCTAAACCAAGATATGGATTTTTGAAGTTAAGGATCATTTTCTGAATTATTTAAATCCCTATATTTCTACTTAAACATGCGGCGTCGCGTCATCCTTAGCATTTCTAAAGCTCCACGCGACATCTTTTAGTTTGGCTCTGCCATTTGAGTCAGCTCGCACTTTATGGACCGCACTCCCATCCGACACAATCGGAGCCCTCCAATTGATACACGTGCAATCCAATAGTTGTGGGTCATCATCCCCAAATAGGTTAACCAGAGAACCGTTCACATTAAAACCTTAAGATCTCCCTCTAGACTCAAACAAATCTCCTTGGTTTGATCCTATGGACTCGTCTAAGTGTGATGAACATATCCATATGGTAAACATGTCATTAAACTAACCCTAATCACATGGAGAATCAAAATAGGCTCCGGAAGAGGGGAAGTTCAATACCATTACTCTGAGAATGGAAGCTTCAATCGAAGGTGTTCGACACCTTCGTGGAGGTCCAACGGGGCTAGGAATTGAGCCTCTGGTCATGATGAAAGGTGTAGACTCAAATTCGATCAAAGATGAATTTGGGTGTTGATCAAAGTCTAGTGTAGAGGCACTCTGTGAGGGGGGTTTGATGGGGCTTTGTCTTCTTTCATCATGGTGAAGGTGTGGGTGAGTTTAATTTGATTTTTGTGCATTGTGGAGGTGTGGAGAGTTATGTCCTATCTCCGGTAAGGTTTTGAGCTCAAAAATTGAACTCTCGCAAGGAAAATAAGGGCAAAAGAGTGGTTGGATTGCACTAAGTGGGTCTCAAAGAGGCTATGGGAGAAATTTAGAGGGGTCTCCTTAAGAAAATTTCAGCACCTCTTTCTTGACCGTGAAAGGGCCATTTTATTGCCATGGCCGGAGAGGGGAGTTCAGAGCCTGGTCATGGGTGCAAATGTTTGCCTAGATGGTGGGCTAAAACGCTCTAAGGTTTGATTTTGGTGAGCTGGCCCCTAGAGTTAAGATTGGATTTGATTCAAGGGTGGTGGCTCTCGGTTTTGAGGTTTTCGGTGACTAGGCCGGTCGGCGGAGCCAGGGGAGGTGGACAGGAAGTCAGGTGAGCCAGAGGGAGGGTTAATTATGATTTACCCCCAAGGGTTAGTCATGATGGAAGAGATATTTGGTTTAAGACCCAAATATGGGCTTAAAGGCAATTTGGGGGTTTTGGTTAAGATGATCAAATAGGTTAATTTGGGTCCAATTGAGGGGTCCAAATGGGTTTTGGAGACATTTGGAGTGATTTTGGATGCTTTGGGAAGGTTTGCGGTGCCAAGGATATTTTCGTAATTTTGGCAATTTTGGGGGTATTTTGGTAAATTTAGAATTTTGGGTGGTTTTGGGTAGCTTGGGTATTTTCAAAAGATTTGAAATGACTTTTGAACAAATTTGGATATTTTGGGTGAATTTTAGAATTTTGGTCAAATTTAGGGCTCCAAGGGTATCTAGGTAATTTGGGAAATTTTAGGGCAAAATGCCAAGTTGAATATTTTGGGCTGAATTAGGGAGCTAACCACCATAAGTGAGCTATGAACCAATGAAAACCCCATTTGGGTCCTCTATGTACTGGTTTTAGCTAAACCCTTGCCTAGGGCTAGTGGATTTAGGGGACCATCAACATGAGTCTCCCAAAGGATCAAGGGATAAAAGTCAACAAATATTGGATTTAGGGTTGTGAAGGATTGTGAGTGAGAGTGACTGAAAGTGAGTGCAAGTGAATGCCTTATCTCCAGCACCCAGGTTCAACTCTAAGGGCAAGCAGTCAAATGGGAACTCACCTTGAGCTCCCCCATATTGACCCTACTTACTAAGTGCTAGAGGTTAGGACCAACATGTGGAACTTCAAGTTGAGCAAAGAGGAGTGTAAAATTTTTGATGGTGAGGGTTGCTCTTCTAGTTTTCTAGAAATAGTCAATAGGAAAGTCCTATGGCTAGACACTAGGAAACTAAAGAGGAAAAACTAAACCTCAACCAAAAGTGAGGTAAACAAATGGACTCTTAATAGGTCTGGTGTGTTGGGCAAGCACACCGCTCATGTTGGCATTGGCTAACGAGATCAACAAAACCAACGCAGACTCCTAAGTCATCAGACTTAGAAGGAGGTGTAGAATTTTGTGTGCTATTTTTTCCGTTGTGGAATTAGCAAGTGAATATTTTATCGAAGTTAACAAGTAGGAACTCTCACTGGGGGATGGAGAGTGAGTTTGAGTTATCAAGTTTCAAGTATTTATAGAGGATGGGAATTAGTATGTAAGTGCTGACCCAGGGGAGGGAATTGAAATTCAGGTATCGATTCCAAAAGGAGAGTCAAAATTTAGGCACCGACCTCAAAAGAAGGGAACCAAAATTTAAGAATTGATCCCAAAATGAGAATTGAAATTTAGGTATCAATCTCAAGAGAGAGTCAGAAGTTAGGGACCGACCTCGAAAGGAGGGAATCAGAAGTTAAGGACTAATTCAAAAAAGAGATTTGAAAGTTAAGGATCAATCTCAAAAAGAGAGCCAGAAGATTAGGGACTAACCTTGAAAGAAGGGAATCAAACGTTGACTGACTCCAAAAGTGGGAATTGAAAGGTAAGGATCAATCTCAAAAAAGTCGGAAGTTAGGGACCGACCTTGAAAAAAGGGGGGAATCAGAAGTTAAGGACTGATTCAAAAATCAGAATTGAAAGTTAAGAATCAAATTTCAAAAAGAGGATCGGAAGTTAGGGATCAATCTTGAAAGGAGGGGGAATCAGAAGTTAGGACTGATTCCAAAAATGAGAATTGAAAGTTAATGATCAATCTCAAAAAGAGAGTCAGAAGTTTAGGGACCCAGCTTGAAAGGAGGGAATCAGAAGTTAAGGACTGATTCCAAAAATGAAAATTGAAAGTTAAGCATCAATCTCAAAAAGAGGATCTGAAGTTAGGGACCTATCTCAGAAGGAGGGAATCAGAAGTTAAGGACTGATTCCAAAATGAGAATTGAAATTTAAGGATCAAATCTCAAAAAGAGGATCAAAAGTTAGGGATCGACCTCAAAGTGAGGGAATCAAAAGTTAGGGACTGATTGCAAAAATAAGAATTGAAATTTACAATGAGTTTATGTGTTGAACCCATAGATATGTGTCTTGTGAAAAGGATGACATTTTTGAGGAAAATGTGTAAAATTTTTTGAGGTTTTGTGTAGAATTTGAAATTTCATGAGGATGTGAAGAGTTAATGTAGACAAGGATAGTCGTGCTACGCAATTAAAGAGTAAGAGACCTCAAAGTCAAAAGAATCGACTCAAAATATTTATTTTCTTTTCTTGTTGTTTTTATCATGTTTAATTTTCAAAATATGCTTTCCAAAATTTAATTTTTGTGGGTTGATTAATTTTCAAAAGAGTGTTTTATATGAATTTTATTATTACGTTTTTATTGATTTGTTCTTTGTTCATAGTAATCTCGAACCAACGTATGGTTTATGGCTTTTATCCATCACACCAAAAAGGTCAATTGAACAAACAAATAGAATTCTAAATGAGATTTCTTTAATCTGCTTCAACATGTGTTACAGATTAAGTGCAGGCCAGAGCCTCAAAAAGTACAATTATGCTGACTGCGTCAAAGTACATCCAAAAATATCCCATGCAAAGTACATATCATAGGATGAGAATGTCTAATATGCTGTAACTTAAATGTAGTAAAAAAGGAATCCTCTGAGCGTCTGTCTCTGGTGAGGCAAGCTCCTGATCGAGCTGACCTTTTAAGCCACGCTCTAGGACAAGAGTTCCCTTTGCATGTGCTTAGAGGTGCAACCTTCTCATAGCTCATATGGCAGTAGTTCTTCCAGTTCTGGGTCAGGTCGGAATCCGTATGACATTATGTTGTCATCCATCCCCCTGAAAGTCACAGACACCCTACGGTGTCGCACCCCTGGGATGCAATGTTTGGCGAGTTCTGCTCCATTTCCCATAAGAGCTAGTATTGAACCAATAGGTTGCGGAATTTCTACGGACCCTCTGAATTCACCAAGGTTGATAATATCTATTTTTTTTCCAAACAGGATGTTGCTCTTGCTCATGAATAAGACAGTGTAGAAAGGCCTCACAAAGTCATGATCGTCAATTTGCGGAGGTATGCAGTCTCCTTCATCATATATGTTGATAATACAACTGTTAGGAATACAGTCAGCTAGCAGTATGCTCCATCAGGCCATTCTTTTAATCATCCACTTTATCATGGGAGGTATTGGGTCCACTTGATCGTGTCTCAGAATCCCAGGATGATTTGCTTATCCATCATTAGTAAAGTTGTAACAACAGCCGCACTGTATAGTGATCCTGCCCTTTCCTCGCATCCACTATCTTGGCTCGGAATAGGTTCTTTCCATTAGCAAACCTACTCGACCTCTATCTCTCAGATAAAAAATGCAGTCGAGAATATTTCGTTCATCGCTCTCAGAGAAGACCTTAGCGTATAGCTACAATCCTTCTAATATGTTGATGAACCTACTTTGCACTTCTTCATAGAATTCGAGTCCCTTTTACTTATTTTGCTCATCTTGTAGTATTCTGTGGTACTGATGATCGGTGGCTATCAGGGATGTTCCCTCATTTTAACGTCGACGGGAATCTAGGTCAGTGTTGTCTCTATCTGCAGCGGAATTTATGAATCTGCATCTAATGGGATATATGGCTATGTATCCAATGGGACATATGGTTCTACATCCATCGGGTAATCAGCGGTCTGAAATCCATCATCAACGGATACGTATTCCTCTAAAGTACTGTAGTGCTCAAGGTGGAGGACATTATAGTCCAGACACTCCACGAATGCCCTTGTGGCTGACGTACGAAATGATATTTCTACGTTGCAGGTTGGACAACCTGTACAAAGAACATCTAAAGCTGGTAGTACTTCCGGCTCTGTAACAAATCTTGACTCATTTCCTGTGGCAGGCAGGCTGATAGAGGTCTCTCTCTTGCTCGAATCATTGATATCCCCTTCAGGGATATGGATGAGCAAGTTCTCTACCTCTTTCTGGCATCTCCTCTCCTCGCGTAGGAAAGCTCTATGTTTTTGGTAGCTAGCGTTTCTGCATTGAGTCCTCCATAGTTGTGCATTTGGAAGTCTTTCATTATCGGCAACGACTAGGCCTCTAGTCCACGTAGCTATCATGGATGGTAGGTGAATGGTCCCCTCCATCAGGTCTTTTTGTACCATTACTTTTTTTCCCTTCAGTGAGGAACTATTTCTGGAGCCGAACCTTAGCAAAGAGGGTAACCTTGCTTTCTTCTGACGGCTGACCACATTCATTAGAGGACCTTCATAGTCCATGTAAACTTGGCTAGAGTCCATGTCGAACTTTACGGTGCCGCCCTGCGGCGCCCTTTCTTTGTTGAGTGCGAGGTTCCAACCAACTTTAAAAGCAAGGATCAGTCTTTGGCCTGACATTTCTCTGCAGACGATAGGAAATATGTCAGTGAGCTGAAACTTAGCGTGAACAAGAACAAAAAAAAAGTGTTTTTTAAGGAAAATTTTAGTTTTTGTTGGTGAGAAAATTATTTATTTATGTATGTATCTTGTTTAATTTAGTAGAATATCAAATTTAAAAGAGAAAATTGAAATTTGCAATTTCAAAAATTTTGATTATGTTGGGTTAATTTTATTACAAATTTTTGAACCCGATCACAGACATTTGGCCAAATAGATAACCCCAAAACAATCAAAATTTCAAAATTTCAAATCCAGCAAAGTCAAGCAATGTCAGGTTGCGGAGTATGTCTTCAGGTATTGTTCATTGATCGGCAACATGGGCCTTTCACCTCAAAAATCCACTAACTGGTAGGTTCCTTCTGCGTAGACCTTTTCAAAGACAAATGGTCCCTCCCAAGTTGGCTCTAATTTTTCACCTATCTTGTGGTGTGCAAGAATGGGTCTTTTGAGCATGAGGACAAGGTCACTAACTTTTAATGTACTTGGGCGGACCAATATGTCATGAGCTTGTACCATCTTTGCCTGGTAAAGCTCCAAAATATTGTTGTGCTTCAAGTCATTTTCCCTCAAGACTCTCTAATTCTTCAAGTTTGAGTTTTGCACTTTCTTCCATTGTAAGTTGGTTGGTGAAAACGACTCTGAGAGATGGCATTTGAACTTCTAATGGTAGTACGACCTCGGACCCGTACACGAGCATGTAGGGTGTGCACAGAGTGGGAGTCCTGAACGTTGTCCGATAAGCCCACAAAGCTTCTAGTAACTTGTTGTGCCAATCTCTTTTGTTTTCGTACAGTGTTTTCTTTAAAATTTGTAGTAATGTCTTGTTGAAGGCTTCAGCCAGGCCATTTACTTTGAGATAGTAAATTTTAGAGTATCTCCAATCTATCCCGTGTCGTTTGACAAAATTGTTGATTTTGTTGCTTTTAAAGGCTATCCCTTTGTCAGAAATTATTCTTCGCGGTACTCTGAAACGGTAGACTATTTGGCTTTTGAAGATTTCAAGGACGTGTTGTGTCGTAACCCCTCGTAATGGTACTGCCTCAGCCCTTTTGAATAAATAATCTGTAGAAAAAATTTAAATTTGTGTACTTTGGAAGATGGATGGTCTATCGGACCTATTATGTCTGTGCCCCAACACTCGAATGGCCACAAGGCAATGGTTGGGTGTAGCACATTCAAAGGATAGTGTAAGACCACCCCATGTACCTGACACTGGTGACATCTTCTAGTTGTATCCATGCAGTCGGAAATCATTGCTGGCCAATAATATCCAATTTTTTTTATCTTCAATTTCATCTTCGGCCCTAACTGGTGAGCGCCACACAATTTGACATGTAATTCTTTCACAATATTCTTTTTTTCTATTTTGCTTAAACATCGTAGCCACATATGGTCAAACGATCTCCTGTAGAGGACATCACCTCCTAGAGCGTATGACATAGCCCTTTTCGTAATGTGATGTGCTTCAGACTTGTCCTTAGGTAGCATTCCAATATGCAAATATTCTATTAATGGATTGCACCAATCTTCATTGATATCCGCAACAGTAATTATCATTTTTTTTTCTTTCCCGAGCTTGTGTAGAGTTTCAAGGTCTATTCGAGACAGGACCTGTCTTTCTTATACAGGGATATCAATGGAATCCTCCGGGGGACATGCTAATTCTTTTACAAGTTTTGGTAAAGCGTCAGCATGGGCATTTTCTTCCCTAGGAATCTGGTAGAAAGTTACACTATGGATATGTTCCAGCAGCTTCATCGTGTACTGATGGTATTTTGTTAATCTCAGTTTCAAAATCTTGTATTGCCCGGCGACTTGCTAGATGATGAGTTGTGAGTCACCATAGATGGCAATGTTTGTTATATTCATCAAGATTGCCAACTCTAATCCGGTGATTAAGGCTTCATATTCTGCTTCGTTGTTGGTACATGACTCTGTCAGGTGGTATGAGAACCTCAAAATACCCTTTTTGGCGTGATAAAGCTCAAACCAATACCTGCTTTGCCTGGTATAACTATGCTTGATCCTTTTTCCTTTATGGCTAACGAAGCTCCGTCGAAGTACATTTCCCAGTGTTGTGCACTGAAGAATTTCATTTGTAGTACCTACTCATCTAGTAGCTCATCATTAAGAGAGGACCCAGCTGGAAGTGGGTGTGCAGCGAGAAAGTTTACTAAAATCTACCCCTTGATAGCACTGAGGGGAACAAAAGTTATATCAAATTGCAATAAAATCACCAACCATCTTGCTAGACATCCGAAGAGTGTTGGTTGGGTCATCAAATATTACAACGGATTAACTTTCTAGATTAGGGTCATCTTATGAGAAAGCATAAAATGTCTAAGATTTTGGGCGGTGAAAATCAAAGCTAGATAATGCTTCTCAATAGGTGAATACCTTATCTCTATCGATACTAGGCGGCGACTCAAGTGGTAGAGTGCGTTTTCATTACCCTGGTCATTGACTTGGGCTAAGAGGGCTCAAAGAGAGTCGTCTAAGGCCGTAGTATAGAGTATCAAAGGTTTCCCTGGGATTGGGGCTGCTAAAATAGGAGGTGTCATTTAATATTATTTAATGTCCTTGAAGGCCCACTGACATTTCTCTTCCCAAACAAATTTGGCATCCTTTTTAATTAATGCTGAGAAGGGCTGACACCTACCTGAGAGATTAGAAAAAAGCGTCTCAGATATGCCAACTTCCCTTGGAAAGAATGTAGTTGTTTCAAGGTATTGGGCGGAGGCATTTCCATGATAGCTTTAATCTTATCTGGGTCGATCTTGATTCCACGATGACGATCAACAAATCCTCGAAACTTTCCAGAGGTAACGCCAAAGGCACACTTTATGGGATACATTTCTAGGTCATATCATTATAACCGTTTGAACACGATCCTCAAATTGTACATATGGTCTATTTTTCACTTGCTCTTGATGACTGTTGACCTCACTTTTGGTTGAGGTTTAGTTTTTTCCTCTTTATTAGCCTAAGGTATAGCCATAGGATTTTCCTATTGACTATTCTTGGTAAACTAGAAAAGGCACCCTCACCACTGGAAATTCCAAACTCTTCTCTACTCAACTTGAAGTTACACATGTTGATCTCAACCTCTAAATACTTAGTAGGTGGGATCACTATGGGGGAAGCTCAAGATGAGACACCCTTAAAACTGCTAGACCTTAAGGTTGACCCTGGGTGTTATTCTGGAGCTAAGGCACTCACTACACTTATCTGCACCCACAATCACTCACAACCCTGAACTCAAATTTCTAGCCTAGGTCCCTTGATCTTTTGGGATACTCATATAGATGGTCCCCTAAACCTACTAGCCCTAGGGCTATGGTTTAACTAAGATCACTACATAGAGGACCCAAAATAAGGTTTTTATTGGTCCATGGCTTATTGATGGTAGTTGGCACTCCAACTCTAGCAAGATACCCAACCTACCCTCTTGCCCCTAAGCACCCCAAATTACCTAAACACCCTTGAAAACCTAAACTTTGCCAAAATTTCCAAATTTACCCAAAATAACCAGATTTGATCAAAATTTGTTGCAAACCGTTTGAAAACCTCCAAATTATCAAAAATTACCTAAAATCTCCAAAGATGGCCAAATTAGCAAAATACCCCTCCATAGCCCAAAATCCCAAAAATTCAAAAAATTCGCAAAAAATTTCAATAAATCCCAATTATTCCCAATTTTATTTCTCTCAACTACCACATGACCTAATTTGGCGAATTTGAGCATCTTTAACCAAAATCACCAAATTTACCTTTAAAGACCCAAATTTCCCCAAATCCAACATAAATGTCCATCAATTTGATCTCAATTGACCCCAATTTTAATCCTAAACTCAAATTCACTATTGATATGACCAAACTAAACCAAATCCAAGTCTGATTGGCACATGATTTGAGCCCAATTTTGAGTTAGGTTAAAACCCCAATTTTGGCCACATAACCTAATATCACCAAATTGAACCCATAACCTAGTCAATTGGCCCCAACTAATGTTGAAAATTTTTTATAACATTCCTATACATCAAAATCAACCATCAATTGGCCTTGGTGAAGTCTCAAATCAATTTGATTTTGCCCTAAATCCAAAATTCTCAAATTTAGCCCCAAATGGCTAAGTCCCCAAATTTCACCTAATTGATATTTTTAACCTCCAAATTGGCATCCAATTCATGTTGAAAACTCTTCATTAGGTCCCTATTGACCATTTACAACAGTCAATTTGGACTTAGCCTAAGGCTAACCCAAGCTAGACCCAAGCTTAGCCCAACATTACCAAATTGATTAAAGTTCAAAATTCCCTCAAATTGACCCTTTAATTGAACTAAAAATCACTTCCATTCTTCACCAAAGTTGTTCCTTATGATCATATACACCAAATGCAACAATTAATTGGGCCAATTGACATGGATAACCTAGCCCAAACCCAAGTTTTGGTCATTTGCACCCACTTGGACCCATGCACTAAATGTGACCTAACCACCCTAAAGTCACCAAACTAACTCCATCACAACCATTAGTTGGACATAGTGATCAGTCCAAACACCATGAAACCACCTAAATCAAGCCATGGACTAGAGGTCCCCCAAATCAAGGGATGTTATTTCCAAAAATACATGTGCTTAAGATATCCTTACCAAAATTAGTTATTATAACACTAAATTGCTGTGACATATTCCCCTGGGTTCCCTGAGCTCCTAGCCACCTCCCCCTGACCGACCGACCAACTTAGTAGAAAGAAAAGCCCAAAACCAAGAGCCACCCCCATGGAGCTTCACCCAAATCAAACCTAAAGGCCAGCTCATCCAGATCAAACTATGTAGCTCCTCTGCTCTCCCCCTAAGCACCACATTACACCTCCTAATTGACCATGACTGCCACCATAACCCCATTTTTATAAAAGGACAACTCCATGGCCGTTAAACTAAGTGCTGAAATTTTCTTAGTGAAGCCCCTCCAAACTTCACACAGAGCTTCCCTAAGATCTCCTCAGTGCATTCCAACCGTTTTTCCTCATCAATTCCCTTTGTCGGAGCTTAATTTTGAGCTTGGAACCTTGCTGGAAACCAGGACAGAACCCAATACACCTCCACAGTCCACCCAAACTTAAATTAATTCTATCCACACCTTCACAATAGTGAAAGAAGCCAAAGCCCCATAAAATCCCCCTTTCCACAGAACCTCTACCACAGCTCTTGACCAACACCCAAATCTGGCCGTGAGCAAATTCGTACCTATTTCAAACGTGCCAAGACCCTCTGATCGAAGCTTCACTTCTCAGAGAAAAGGTAAAAAACCTCACCTCATCCCGAGACTATTTTAATTCTCCATTTATTTAGAGTTAATTTGATTTCTTGATTACCGTATGGATGTGTTCGTCTCACTTAGATGAGTCCATAAGATCAAACCCGAGATGATTTGGTTGAGTCTAAGCTGAGATCTTTGGATTTTAGTGTGGATAGTCATGGGATCATTCTATCGGGGACGATGATGGGGAGCCGTTTGATCAAGCGTGTATCAAATGGACGAGGGAGATCGAGCCGCACGACGCTTAGAGACATAAACGCTTGGTCGAGTCAGCAGCTACGTGGATGGCAGCGTCCAACAAGAGCGCGCCACGCATTCCTTCGAAAGCCGTTGTAGGTTGAGGTGGCACGCACGGTTTAAATAGAAAAATAAGGTTTTTTTCTATTTATTTAAATACCCCTTTAGAAAATCCTTAACTTTGTGTAGAAAAATCACAAAAATAAAATAAAAATACCCTCTTGCTAAGTGAACAGATGAGAACAATGTGGAATAAATTTCAAGTCCATATTTAATTAATTAAACACTATTTGGAATCATTTAAATCTTCATGCATAATGATACTTAACCTTGGCTTAAAACTTTGGCATGTTGTAGCTTCTGTCAAGGGAAATATCCTCTGATTTTTCTAAAGTCAGAGGAGGTTTCTATACAGAGATATATATTTTTCAAGATCATGCACTTTATTTCCTTAAAATAATCATGGAAACTAGCATATTGATTAGAAAGTTCTAAAAGAATTTTGGAAGGTCCACTATGACTAGAGAAGCTATGGAAATAATTCCATGGGTCAAGTCATTTAAAATGCACTTAAATTTTACAAACACTAAATCAATAAGATAATTGATTTTAGAAAATATAAATATTTAAATTACTTGATCTTTTATCTTCACTGTGGTTTATGATCCAAAGAACTCACTTTAAAAAGTTCAAAATATTTTGAGTTCATTTGATAACTTAAGTTGATTTTTAAAGATAAATATCACTTTTGACACTTAAATGATTTTTAAAAATCAAAATATAACTCAAAAAATTATGAAACTTAGTTTTTGAGTTCTCTGTGATCAGGGATATTTTATTAAAATCAAATAATATTTAGAATAAAATTCTTGATTTTTAGCCTATTTTAAATATTTAAATAATTAAAAATTCATAAAAATCACAAAAATAATTAAACTCATGAAAATGTTCTAAATTGGTTCCTAATCGCTTAGGAACAATTAGAATACTTTTCCTGATTTTCTAAATAAAGATATTGAATTTCAAAGCTTAAAAATAATTTTTAAAAAAAGCTAAAAGTTAGTTTTTATTAAAATAATTCCAATAAATCAAAGAAAAATTAGAAAAATATAAAACTTACTCTCCTGAGTTCTTTGGTCTTAGAGAGATTTTTTAAATATATAAAAGTTAATTTTCATCATTTAAAATATTTTATTTTTATTAAATATTCCATAACTTAAAATAATTCTGATAAATCACAGAGAATTCAAAAAATTATGAAATTTGGTCAAAGGCTTCTCTAGTCTAGGTCTACCTCCATTAAAAATTTCAAAGGATTACAATTTACCTTGGTCAAGTTAGGAATTTTCTTTGAAAAATCCTATTTTTACATGAAAATAATTATATAAAATAAATTAAATTATGAAAAATCATGTTTTCTCCTCTGATGTCTTAATTAACCCGTGAATGAGGTAGAATAAAAATTTTAAAGTCATTTGAATTGTATTTGACAAATTATAAAGTGTTAGAGTCTTAGGGGCAAATGTGTAATTTTAGAAAATTAGCCTTAATTAACATTTAGGCTCAATTTAAGGAGGGAAATGGGTAACCTCTGATCTTAATCAATTTATTTGATGTTTGCAAGTTAAGGGATTAATTGGTAGAAACCAATCTCACTTTCTTAATTGAAAAGATAAGTTAATAAATTTCTAAATCATTAAAAATTTGAAAGTTTATTAAAATTAAATGATCTTGGACTTAGGGGTATGACTTTTGAAGTCAATAATTAATCAATTTAATACCCCTATCTTAATTTTCAAATAAAATCCAAATAATGAATCATGACCACTTAAAGCTTAACCTTTTCAAAACTAATTAAGACACTGACCTAGGTCTTAAAGGCTTAGTGGTGACTTAGGTTAAATCAAGTTTCATTTAAATGAGGATTAGAGAAATAAAAATAACATAATCAAACATCCTTGAAACACCACTAAGTATAATTAAAACAATTGGCTAAGTGTTCAAGTTACACCAACTTGCCCTTTAAGGAAATTCACTCAAAAAATTTTTAAAGTAAATGATAAATGATAATTACCCCTTTCTTAGGGATAATAATTAAGACATCAATGTTCACTGAGCATTAGAAGTATTCATAGGATGAATCATTAAACAACATAATAAGTTTAAATGAAGTCAAGGCTTTTCACTAGTTGGTGAGAGGGAGGCATGGACCTGCTTCCTCCTCCTAACTTGTTGGATACCTCAATAATCTATTAAACTGAGGGAGGCATGGGAACCTGCTTCCTCCTCCTAACTTGTTGGATACCTCAGAGGTCTATTAAACTTAATATACTTTGGTTAATGAAGTCATCCTTAATTAAAACTTTTAAGGACTCACCAAACTACAACATAGAAATCAAACCACCAGAACTTTACTTATCCTGCTCTTCATAAATGCCCTCACATGCATTTTTAAGTTTCAGGTGGTGGAACGAGAAGACTCGCCAAGTATGCTTTTACAGTTTATAGTACCGTCTTTCTTGTGCCTTTTCCTTACATGCTTTATGCTTACATTATTTCTTTTTATACTTGCATTTAACTACATGTATGAAAACAACATAAACTCGCATGAAAATTAAAACCAAAACTAAAATCAACTAAGATAAAATCCACCGCCACAACATTCAAAATGTAAAAGAACTCAAAATTTAATCACAAACATCACACAAAACTATAATTTCAACAAAATTAAGATGTCTCTATTGGATGATCGGGTATCCCTTTCACAAAAAAAAATACACTTCAACTAAATTAAAACGTCTCTATTGGAAGATCGGGAACCTTCGGAGGAGGTAACCTACGATAAATATTGTCTCTATTGGAAAATCGGGAACCCCTCGGAGGAGGTAACCTACGGTTGCTAACGAGGCCATCTCTATTGGAAGATCGGGAACCCTCGAGAGGTAACCTACGGTTGCTAACGAGGTTTCCCACGGTCTAAATGAAATTATGGAACTCATTAGTTGGGTTTAGTAAGTTCGTTTGGACTAAGTAAATCCAATAGAAAATAGCGGTGCCGGAACGAGGGAACTGTAGGATCCTAACCGATGTCGTTCTAATCAACTTTAATATGCCCTTATAAAATTTAAAGAACTTCAAACATAGGGCCACCTGATTTAACATTATAACTTAACACACTAGAAACTCAAACTCGTCGCGGTGAGGAACTTGGAGCTAANAAAGAACTTCAACCATAGGGCCACCTGATTTGATATTATAACTTGACACACTAGATAACTCAAATTCATCGCAGTAGGGAGCTTAGAGCAAAATGGTGGGCAGCACGACCATCTTCAACAGCAAAACCTGTCTTCCCCAGCTAAACCAATCTTCTTTCCTTAGACATAACAAAGCANAGACCCAAGCCTAGCCCAACATGACCAAATCGATTAAAGTTCAAAATTCCCTCAAATTGACCCTTCAATTGAGCTCAAAACCACTTGCATTCTTTACCAAAGTTATTCCTTATGATCATCTACACCAAATGCAATAATTAATTGGGTCAATTGACATGGTTAACCTAGCCCAAACCCAAGTTTTGGTAATTTGCACCCACTTGGACCCATGCACTAAATGTGACCTAACCACCCTAAAGTCACCAAATTAACTCCATGACAGCCATTAGTTGGACATAGTGATCAGTCCAAACACGATGAAACCACCTAAATCAAGCCATGGACCAGAGTTCCCCGAAATCAAGGGATATTATTTTCAAAAATACATGTGCTTAAGATATCCTTACCAAAATTAGGTATTATAACACTAAATTGCTGTGACATATTCCCCTGGGTTCCCTGAGCTCCTAGCCACCTCTCTCTGACTGGTCGGCCAGCTTAGTAGCCGGAAAAGCCCAAAACCGAGAGCCACCCCTATGGATCTTCAACCAAATCAAACCTAGAGGCCAGCGCATCCAAATCAAACTATGGAGCTCCTCTGCCCTCCCCTTAAGCACCACATTACACCTCCTAATTGGCCATGACAGCCACCATAACCCCATTTTAATAAAAGGCCACCTCCATGGCCATTAAACTAAGTGCTAAAATTTTGTTAGTGAGACCTCTCCAAACTTCACACAGAGCTTCCCTAAGATCTCCTCAATGCATTCCAACCATTTTCCCTCACCAATTCCCGTTGTCGAAGCTTAATTTTGAGTTTGGAACCTTGCAGGAAACCAGGACAGATCCCAATACACCTCCACAGTCCACCCAAACTCAAATTAATTCTTCACACACCTTCACAATTGTGAAAGAAGCCAAAGCCCAATAAAATCCCCCTTCCACAGAACATCTACCATAGCTCTAGGCCAACACCTAAATACGGTCGTGAGTGAATTCATACCTATTTTGAATGTGCCAAGACCCTCTGATCGAAGCTTCACTTCTTAGAGAAAAAGTATAAAACCTCACCTTATCTCGAGCCTATTTCAATTCTCCGTTTACTTAGAGTTAATTTGATTGCTTGATTACCGTATGGATGTGTTCGTCTTACTTAGACAAGTCCATAAGATCAAACCCCAGATAATTTTGTTGAGTCTAGGCTGAGATCTTAAGGTTTTAGTGTGAATGTTCACGGGATCATTCTATTGGGAGTCGTTTGATCAAGCGTGTATCAAATGGACGAGGGAGATCGAGCCGGACGATGCTTCGAGACATAAACAATGGGTCGAGTTAGCAGCTACCTAGATGGCGACGTCCAACCAGAGTGCGCCACACATTCCTTCGAAGCCATCGTAGGTTGAGGTGGCACACGCGGTTTAAATAGAAAAATAAGGTTTTTTTCTCGCATGCCTTCGGAGCTGCCTAGGATCTAGTCAACACACGCTGTTTAAATAGATAAATAGGGCTTTTTAAATTATTTAAATGCTTGCACGCGCTGTTTAAATAGATAAATAGGGCTTTTTCCTATTTATTTAAATACCCTTAACTTTATGCCTTCGGAGCCGTCGTAGGTTGAGGTGGCACGCGTAGTTTAAATAGATAAATATGGCTTCTTCTATTTATTTAAATACCCCCAAACTTATAAAATCCATAACTTTGTGTAGAAAAATCACAAAAATAAAATAAAAATACCCTCTTGCTCAGTGAACAGTGGAGAACAATGTGGAATAAATTTCAAGTCCATATTTAATTAATCAAACACTTTTTGGAATCATTTAATTCTCTGTGCATAATGATACATCACCTTGGCTTGAAATTTTGGCATGTTGTAGCCTCTGTCAAGGAAAATATCCTCTGATTTTTCCAAAGTTAGAGGAGGTTTATATACAGAGATCCATATTTTTCAAGATCTTGCACATTATTTCCTTAAAATAATCATGAAAATTAGCATATTGATTAGAAAATTCTAAAAGAATTTTGGAAGGTCCACTTGGAAATAATTTCATGGGTCAAGTCATTTAAAATGCACTTAAATTTTACAAACACTAAATCAATAAGATAATTAATTTTGGAAAATATAAACATTTAAATGACTCGATTTTTTATCTCCACTGTGGTTTATGATCCAAAGAACTCACTTTAAAAAGTTCAAAATATTGTGAGTTCTTACTGATAACTTAAGTTGATTTTTAAAGATAAATACCACTTTTGACACTTAAATGATTTTTAAAATTCAAAATATAATAAAAAATTATGAAACTTAGTTTTTTGAGTTCTCTGTGATCAGGGATATTTTATAAAAATAAACAAAATTATGAAACTTAGTTTTTTGAGTTCTCTGTGATTAGGGATATTTTATAAAAATAAAATAATATGGAAACTTAGTTTTTTGAGTTCTCTGTGATCAGAATTTTTAAAAATCAAAATATATCTCAAAAAATTATGAAACTTAGTTTTTTTGAGTTCTCTGTAATCAGAAAAAAATCAAAATATAACTCAAAAAATTATAAAACTTAGTTTTTTGAGTTCTCTGTGATCAGGGGATTTTATAAAAATAAAATAATATTTAGAATAAAAACTTGATTTTTAGCCTATTTTAAATATTAAAATAATTAAAAATTCATAAAAGTTACAAAAATAATAAAACTCATGGAAATGTTCTAAATTGCTTTCTAATCACTTAGGAACAATTATAATATTTTTTCTGATTTTCTAAATAAAGATATTGAATTTCAAAGCTTAAAAATAATTTTTAATAAAAGCTAAAAAATGAGTTTTTACTAAAATAATTCCAATAAATCAAAGAAAAATCAAAAAAATAAAAAATTTGCTCCTCTAAGTTTTGTGACCTTAGAGAGATTTTCAAAAAATACAAAACTTAATTTTCATCATTTAAAATATTTTATTTTTATTAAATATCCTAGAACTTAAAATAATTCTCATAAATCACAGAGAGTTCAAAAAATCATGAAATTTGGTCCAAAGGCTTTTGTGGTCTAGGTCTACCTCCATTAAAAATTTCAAAGGATTAAAATTTACCTTGGTCATGTTAGGAATTTTCTTTAAAAAATCCTATTTTTGCATGAAAATAATTATATAAAATAAATTAAATTCTGAAAAATCATATTTTCTCCTCTGATGTCTTAATTGACAAATAAATGAGGTAGGATAAAAATTTCAAAGTCATGTGAATTGAATTTGACAAATTACAAAGTGTTAGAGTCTTAGGGGCAAATGTGTAATTTTGGAAAATTAGCCTTAATTAACATTTACGCTCAATTTAAGGAGAAAAATGGGTAAGCTCTGATCTTAATCAATTTATTTAATGTTTGAAACATAAGGGATTAATTGGTAGAAACCAATCTCTCTTTCTTAATTGAAAAGATAAGTTAATAAATTTCTAAATCATTAAAAATTTGGAAGTTTATTAAAATTAAATGATCCTGGACTTAGGGGTATGACTTTTGGAGTCAATAATTAATTAATTAATCTAATACCCCTATCTTAATTTTTAAATAAAATCCAAATAATGAATCATGACCACTTAAAGCTTAACATTTTCAAAACTAATTAAGATACTCACTTAAGTCTTAAAGGCTTAGTGGTGACTTAGGTTAAATCAAGTTTCATTTAAATGAGGATTAGAGAAATAAACATAACATTATCAAGCATCCTTGAAACACCACTAAGTCTAATTAAAACAATTGGCTAAGTGTTCAGGTTACACCAACTTGCCCTTTAAGGAAATTCACTCACACAATTTTCAAATTAAATGATAAATGATAATTACCCATTTCTTAGGGATAATTAAGACATCAATGTTCACTGAGCATTAGTAGTATTCATAGGATGCACCATTAAGCAACATAATAAGTTTAAATGAACTTGAGGCTTTTCACCAGTTGAAATTATGGAACTCATTAGTTGGGTTTAGTAAGTTCTTTTGGACTAAGTAAATCCAATAGAAAATAGTGGTGCCGGAACGAGGGAACCGTAGGATCCTAACCGGTGTCGCTCTAATCAACTTTAATATGCCCTCATAAAATTTAAAGAACTTCAACCATAGGGCCACTTGATTTGACATTATAACTTGGCACACTAGAAAACTCAAACTCATTGAGGCAAGAAGCTTGGAGCTAGCATGATGGGCAGCACGACCATCTTCAACAGCAAAACCTGTCTTCGCCAGCTAAACCAATCTTTCTTCCTTAGACTTAAATAACAAAGCCATAGAACTTTGAGGTTGCTTGCTTATGCAACGTAAATCCTCACCTTATCTTTAGGCCTTCGTATAGCCCCTTTGAGGTTGCTTGCTTATGCAACGTAAATCCTCACCTTATCTTTAGGCCTTTGCATAGCCGAACCCTATCTTCCCCAGCTAAACCAATCTTTCTTCCTTAGACTTAAACAACAAAGCCATAGGACCTCTTCCCCAGCTAACCCAATCTTTCTTCCTTAGACTTAAACAACAAAGCCATAGGACTTTGATAGCTAAACCAATCTTCCTTCCTTAAACTTAAGCAACAAAGCCATAGGACTTTGAGGTTGTTTTTATTGCAACGTAAATCCTCACCTTATCTTTAGGCCTTTGTATAGCCCTGCTATACAATATAAGCCCTAAAACGTAAATCCTCACCTTATCTTTAGGCCTTTGCATAGCCCTGCTATACAATATAAGCCCTAAACGTAAATCCTCACCTTATCTTTAGGCCTTTGCATAGCCCTGCTATACAATATAAGCCCTAACACATAAATCCTCACCTTATCTTTAGGCCTTTGTATAGCCCTGCTATACAATATAAGCCCTAACTCATAAATCCTCACCTTATCTTTAGGCCTTTGTATAGCCCTGTTATATAATATAAGCCCTAACTCACTCACATCATCTTTAGGCCTTTGCATAGCCCTGCTATACAATATAAGCCCTAACTCGTCTTATGATTCTAAGGTTGTCGTTTGTCACGACCTAAATCCTCATATCTTCCAGGCTATTTGTGTGATTTTTTCACACGAATATAAGCCCTACCTAATAAAATTTACAGGATGAAACACTTAAATTTTCGTCCTCTAAATTTAAGCCAAACATTAGGATAGCTTGGGAAGTCACCGAAGTTCGCCTCTGGATCCCTGACATCCCTTAGTTCTTCTTCTNAGTACATGAAGTTGGTATCCATGAAGATGCTGCCTACTACGTGCCTCCAAAGAAGACTGTCTTCTCGCACGAGATTCTGAGAAACAAAGATAAAGATTCAGAAGAATCACAAAAGTGAGGCCATTCAACTCCGCTTCAGCAATCTTCCACCACTCCTTTACAAAAATATGATGAAAGGCCTTTTAGTTCGCACACCCGAGGTCGAGGCCGGGGACGTGGATAAGGAAGGATCAATTTAATTATTGAATGGACTAGGCCAACTATCAACTTTGGTGATGAAGACGGTTCTGAAGATGAAATAATGATGACAAGATAGTCAATATGCGATATCTCTCGAAGATACAGAAAAGAATGAATATGAAACAATGTATGATCAGATAAACCACTATGTCAATGCTATGGCCCTCCCTTCAATTCTCCCTCAAAAGGTCGAGAGTTTAGAGGTCAAGGAAGTCCATAGTGTTGGTTGAAAGCCGATCAAATTTTACCATGCTTCTACCTCTACTGAGCTTGAAACACATGTAAATTTGGATGTTGATTCTAATGAATTAATGGAATTGCCTTTTGGTTACTTCTCGCCTTATGTTCAAAAGTTAATTCAACAGGGACACTTACCAAGACAAATGTCAAAATATAAATTTCAAATTTTTGAAAAATTATGGAATGCTAAAAGTCGAGCCCCAAACTCAAAAGAGGGCCTTGAATTTGGTATAGTTGGATCAGTCGATGATTCTGAATTTTGCATGACTGTTACTGGTGAGTCAGAAGAGAATTGCCTCGATATAGAGGATGACTCTATTGATTAGTCATTAGAAGATGCTCCACCAGAATTTGAGGAAGAAATTAAATTTGTCATTGATGAATTGAAAGAAATTAACCTCGGGACTTAAGAACGACCCTGGCCTACATTCATAAGGTCTCTACTTAATGATGAAGAGTCTACAAAATTGATCAAACTATTAATAGAATTTAAAGATTGCTTCACATGAAGCTATGATGAAATGTCGGACTGTCAGCAGAAGTTGCAGTTCATAAACATGGGGTGGACAAGAATATAACCCCAGTAAAACAAGCTCCCAAGAGAATGCTCCTCAAAATAGAACAACAAGTCATTGCCAAGGTGAAGAATTTAATAGACGCCAAATTTTTTAAAGAGGAGCGATATCCAACATGGTTAGCTAACAATGTACTTGTTAAGAAGAAAAACGGCAGATTCGCTTTTGTGTCGATTTCAGAGATTTGAACAAGGCATGTCCAAAAGACGAGTTTCCAATACCAATACCAGAGATGATGGTGGATATCGCCTTAACACATGAAATTTTCTCCTTCATGGACGGATTGTCAGGATAAACAAATCAAGATGGCTCCCAAGGATGCAGCACTTACAGCCTTCAGAACACCGATTGGAATTTTTTGCTACATAGTGATGCCGTTCGGACTAAAGAATGTCGGAGCAACATATCAGCATCCAATAACGAAGATTTTTGACGACCTCATTCACAACCAAGTAAAATTCTACGTGGATGATTTGGTCATCAAAAGTAAACAGAAAATATTCCATTTTTATGATTTGAGAATCGTGTTCGAACGATTACGACAATACAATCTTAAAATGAATCCCTTAAAGTGCACCTTCAGCCTTACCTCCGGGAAATTTCTAGGATTCGTTGTCCGTCATCGGGGAATCGAGATCGACCTGGATAAGATTAAAGCTATCTTAGAAATGCCTCCCCGTAAAACCTTGAAATGACTATGTTCCTTCCAAGGGATGTTGGCATATCTGAGACGCTTTATTTTTAATCTCTCAGGTAGGTATCAGCCTTTCTCGACATTAATTAAAAAGGATGCCAAATTTATTTGGGAAGAGAAGTGTCAGCGGGCTTTTGAGGCCGTTAAACAATATTTAATGACACCTCGTGTCTTGGCAGCCCCTATCCCAGTAAAACCTCTGATACTTTACAACGTGACCTTAGATGACTCTCTTGGAGCCCTATTAGCCCAAGTCAATGAGGAGGATAAAGAAAATGCACTCTACTACTTGAGTCGTTGTCTAATACCGACGAAGATAAGGTTTCCACATATTGAGAAGCATTGTCTGACATTAATTTTTGCTTCCCAAAACCTTAGACATTACATGCTTTCTCATAAGATTACCCTGATCTCAAAAGTTAATCCATTGCAATATTTGATGACCGGAGCAACACTCTCCGGACGTCTAGCAAGATGGTCAATGATCTTACTGCAATTTGATATAACTTTTATTCCCCTCCGTGCTATCAAGGGACAGATAATAGCAGACTTTCTCACTGCACACCCACTGTTAGCTGGGTCCTCTCTCAACGACGAGTTACCGGATGAGCAAATACTATAAATGGAATTCTCGAGTGCGCAACACTGGGAGATGTACTTCGATAGTGCTTCATCAGCGAGAAAAGACAAAGGATCAGACACAGTTATACCTGNCCCTATTAGCCCAAGTCAATGAGGAGGATAAAGAAAATGCACTCTACTACTTGAGTCGTTGTCTAATACCGATGAAGATAAGGTATCCACATATTGAGAAGCATTGTCTGACATTAATTTTTGCCTCCCAAAACCTTAAACATTACATGCTTTCTCATAAGATTACCCTGATCTCAAAAGTTAATCCATTGCAATATTTGATGACTGGAGCAACACTCTTCGGACGTCTAGCAAGATGGTCAATGATCTTATTGCAATTTGATATAACTTTTATTCCCCTCTGTGCTATCAAGGGACAGATAATAGCAGACTTTCTCACTGCATACCCACTGTTAGCTGGGTCCTCTCTCAACGACTAGTTACTAGACGAGCAAATACTATAAATGGAATTCTCCAGTGCGCAACACTGGGAGATGTACTTCGATAGTGCTTCATCAGCCAGAAAAGACAAAGGATCAGACACAGTTATACCTAGCAAAGCAGAGATTGGTTTGATCTTTATCACGACAGATAAGGGTATGATGAGGTTCTCATACCACCTGACAGAGCTGTGCACCAACAATGAAGCAGAGTATGAAGCTTTAATCACCAGATTGGAAATGACAATCTCAGTGGATATAATAAACATTGCCATCTACGGTGACTCCCAGCTCGTCATCCAGCAAGTCGCCAGACAATACAAAATTTTGAAACCAAGATTAGTAGGATACCATCAATACACGATGAAGCTCTTGGAGCAAATTCCTGACATAATTTTCTACCGAATTCCTAGGGGAGATAACACCCATGCCGACACTCTAGTAAAATTTGCTAAGGAAATGGTGTGTCTCTCGGAGGATTCCATCAAAGTCACAGTGCAAGGAAGACGAGATCGACTTCGAAACTCTACACAAGCTTGAGAAAGAAGAAATAATAAATACAGTTACAGACATCAACGAAGATTGGCGCAAGTCATTAACAGAATATTTACATACTGGCAAGGTGCCAGAAGATAAGTCTGAGGCGCACCACATCACAAGAAGGGCTATGTCTTACGCCCTGATTGGAAATGTTCTTTACAGAAGATCATTTGACCAGATGTGGCTACTGTGTTTGAGCAGAGCTGAAGCATAGAATATTGTTAAAGAGGTACATGCCGGATTGTGTGTCTCTCACCAGTCAGGGGCTAAAATGAAACTGAAGATTAAGAGACTCATCAGCCAGAAGATGTCACCAATGCCAAGTGCATGGGGTGGTCTTACACCAGCCTCTGAATGTGCTACACCCAACTGTTGCCTCATGGCCATTTGAGTGTTGGGGCACAAACAAAATAGGTCTGATAGACCCTCCATCTTCCAAAGGACACAGGTTTATACTTGCCGTTATAGATTACTTCTCCAAATGGGCAGAGGCAGTTCTGTTACGTTAGGTTACGACATAGCACATCCTTCAATTTGTTAAAAGCCAAATCTCTCCCTTTTTGTAGTACCGCGAAGAACAATTTCTGACAATGGGACAACTTTCAGAAGTATAAAGATCAACAGTTTCGCCAAAGACATGGGATAGATTGGAGATACTCTACAATTTACTATCCCAGAGTAAATGGTCTGGCTGAGGCTTTAAACAAAACACTGGACCTATTCTGAAGAAAACATTGGATGAAAACAGAAGGGATTGGCACAATAAACTATTAGAAGCCTTGTGGGCCTACCAGACGATTTTCAGAATTCCCACTCAGTGTACACTCTATATGCTCATGTACGGAGCCGAGGCCATGCTACCGTTAGAAATCCAGACACCATCCCTCAGAGTCGCAGTTGCCAATCAACTCACAATGGAGGAAAGTGCAAAACTCAGACTTGAAGAACTAGAGGGTCTCAAGGGAAAACAACTAGAAGCACAATAACATTTGGAGCTTTACTAGACGAAGATGGTACAAGCCCATGACAAATTGGTCCTCCCAAGAACATTCAATGTTGGTGACCTCGTAGTTGTGCTCAAAAGGCCTATTCTTGCATGCCGCAAAATAGGAGGAAAGTTTGAGCCAACTTGAGAGGGACCATTTGTCATTGAAAAGGTTTGCACAGGAGGAGCCTACCAGTTAGTGGACTTCCGGGGTGAAAAACCCATGTTACCAATAAACGGACGATATCTCTAAACTTATTACACAACCTGATGTTGCTTGCCTTTGCTTTCTTTGAAACTTTGAAACTTTGATTTTTTTTGGGTTATCTATATTGCCAAATATCTATGACCGGGTCCAAATTTTGTAATTAACCTCCATATAATGAAAATTTTGAGAAAGAAATTTTAAACTTAAAATTTTCTTCTTTCCACTTTTAAGTATAATATTCCACTAAATTAAACAAAACTCATACATCAAATAAACAATTCATTGCACCAAAATAAACTAAAATTTACTTTAATAAATACATTATTTTGTTCTTGTTCATGTCAAGTTTCGGCCCACTGACGTTTTTCCTGTCGTCTGCAGAAAAATGTCGGGACAGAGGCTGATCTTTGCTTTCCAAGATGGTTGGAACATCGCATTAAATGAGGAAATGGCGCCGCGGAGCGGCACCATAGACTTCAACGTAGATTTCAACCAGGTTGACATGGACTATGAAGGTCCTCTAATGAACGTAGTCATCTGCAAAGAGAAAGAGGGACTTCCTTCACTGCTAAGAGTGACCGCTAAATATAATGTATTATGCAAGGGAAAGAAAGTGATAACAGAGCGAGATCCGATGGAGGGGCCCAGCCGTCTGTCCTCCATGGTAGCTACACCTGCTGGAGGCCTAATAGCTGCCAATAATAAACAACTACCAAGTACTCTGCTTTGTAGGACGCAACACAGGAACGCTAGCCGCAAGAAGCAGAGAGCTTTTCTACGACAAGAATGCAAACGTCAAAGAGAGATGAACAACTTGCTCACCCCTATTCCTTATGGGCACATTTATGATCCGACCCTGAAAGAAACTTCTACTAGCTTACCCACCACGGATGAAGAACCAGGGTTTGTGAAAGAGTCAAACACACTTTCAGTTTCGGATGTTTTGTGCAAGGGTCGCCCAACATGCAACGTTGAAATATTGGCCGGGACATCAGCCACGAGCGTATTTGTAGAATGGCTGGATTGTAATGTTCTGCATCTGCAACATTTCAGTACATTAGAAGAATACACTTCAAGCACAAACGAATCTCAAACTTTGGATTTCATGATGGATGAACCATATGTCCCACTAGAGACGGATCAACATGTACCATGGAGCTCAGGGTCGTACATCCCGTTAGAGGCCGTATCCCATATTCCAGATCGACCGGCACTAGTTTGGGTTCCCGCCAATGCTCAAAGGAAAAAATGCCCGCGATAGCTGCTAACCCCTGGTATGGTAGAATACTATAAGATAAGTAGAGTAAATAAAAGAGAATTCAAGTTCTATGAAGAGGTTCAGGGAAAGTTCGTCAACATATTGGATGGCCTGGAGCTGTACACCAGGGTTTTCTCCGAGACTGATGAAAAAATCATTATGGACTGCATCTTCGATTTAAGAGATAGAGGCCGAGTGGGCCTTCTCATGGAAAGGACATATTCTGAGCCAAAGAAATGGATGAGAGGGAAGGGAAGAATCACCATCCAATGTGGTTGTTGTTATAACTTCACGAATGACAGACAGGGGAATCCACTTGGGATCCTCAGACATGATCAAGTAGATCCGCTACCACCGATCATAAAATGGATGGTCAAAAGGATGATCAAATGGAATATTCTATCTGCTACCTCCATTCCCAACTGTTGCCTCATCAATATCTATGAAGAGGGTGATTTCATTCCCCAACATATTGATCATCATGATTTTGTGAGGCCTTTCTACACGGTCTTATTTCTGAGCAAAAGCAATATTCTATTTGGGAAAAAAATTGATATCGTCGTCCCTGGAGAATTCAGAGGTTCTGTGGAGATTCCTCTTCTAGTCGATTTAGTACTTGTTCTCATGGGCAACGATGCAGACATTGTCAAACATTGCATTCCAGGAGTACGACACCGTAGGTTGTCTGTGACTTTCCGCAGGATGTGGATGACAGTAAAATACCATATGGATTCCAGCAGGACCCGGAATTGGAGGAGTTACTTCCATACGAGCTGTGAGAAGGTTGTACCTCTGAGTACATGCAAAGGGAACTCTTATCCTGGAGCATGACTTAGAAGGTCTTCTTGATCAGGAGCTCAACATACCTGGAGCATGACCTAGAAGGTTACTTCCATACGAGCTGAGATTAGAGGTATTTTATAAAAATAAAATAATATTTAAAATAAAAACTTTATTTTTAACCTATTTTAACTATTTAAATATTAAAAATCCCTAAAAATCACAAAAATAATAAAACTTATAGAAATGTTCTAAATTGCTTCCTAACCACTTATGAACAATTCGAATATTTTTCCTGATTTTCAAAATAAAAATATTGTAGTTTGAAGCTTAAAAATGATTTTTAAAGGCTGAAAATGAGTATTCATTAAATTATATCCAATAAATCCAATAAAATTTAGAAAAAGTTAAAACCTTCTCCTCTGAGTTCTTTGACCTCAGGAAGACTTTTCAAAAATATAAAACTTAATTTTCTCCATTTTAAATATTTTATATCTAATAATTCCGAGAACTTGAAATAATTCTTGAAATTCACATAAAATTCAAAAAATCATGAAATTTGGTTCAAAGATTTCTCTTGTCTAAGTCTACCTACAGTAAAAATTTCAAGGGATTAGGATTTATCTTGGTCAAGTTAAAAATTTTCTTTGAGAAATCCTATTTTCGCAAGAAAATTATTATATAAATTAAATTAAATTTTGAAAAATCACATTTTCTCATTTTTTGTCTTGATTGACCCATGAATGAGATAGGATAAAAATTCCAAAGTCATTTGGATTAAATTTGACAAATTATGATGTGATAGAGCCTTAAGGGCAAATGTGTAATTTTGGAAAATTAGCCTTAATTAACATTTATGCTTAATTTAAAGAGGAAAATGGGTAACCTCTGATCTTNTCTTTATCACGACAGATAAGGGTATGATGAGGTTCTCATACCACCTGACAGAGCTGTGCACCAACAATGAAGTAGAGTATGAAGCTTTAATCACCAGATTGGAAATGGCAATCTCAGTGGATATAATAAACATTGCCTTCTACGGTGACTCCTAGCTCGTCATCCAGCAAGTTGCCAGACAATACAGAATTTTGAAACAAAGATTAGTAGAATACCATCAATACACGATGAAGCTCTTGGAGCAAATTCCTGACGTAATTTTCTACCGGATTTCTAGGGGAGATAACACCCCTGTCGACGCTCTAGTATAATTTGCTAAGGAAATGGTGTATCCCTCGGAGGATTCCATCAAAGTCACAATGCAAGGAAGACGAGATCGACTTCGAAACTCTACACAAGCTTGGAAAAGAAGAAATAATAAATACAGTTACAGACATCGACGAAGATTGGCGCAAGTCATTAACAGAATATTTGCATACTGGCAAGCTGCCAGAAGATAAGTCTGAGATGCACCACATCACAAGAAGGGCTATGTCTTACGCCCTGATTGGAAATGTTCTTTACAGAAGATCATTTGACCAGATGTGGCTACGGTGTTTGAGCAGAGCCGAAGCATAGAATATTGTTAAAGAGGTACATGCTGGATTGTGTGCCTCTCACCAGTCAGGGGCTAAAATGAAACTGAAGATTAAGAGACTCTGATAATATTGGCCAGCAATGATGTCCGATTGCATGGATACAGCCAGAAGGTGTCACGAATGCCATGTGCATGGGGTGGTCTTACACCAGCCTCCGAATGTGCTACACCCAACTGTTTCCTCATAGCCATTTAAGTGTTGGGGCACAAACAAAATAGGTCCGATAGACCCTCCATCTTCCAAAAGACACAGGTTTATACTTGCCGCTACAGATTACTTCTCCAAATGGGCAGAGGCAGTACCGTTACGTTAGGTTACGACATAGCATGTCCTTCAATTTTTTAAAAGCCAAATCTCTCCCGTTTTGGAGTACCGCGAAGAACAATTTCTGACAATGGGACAGCTTTCAAAAGTATAAAGATCAACAGTTTCGCCAAAATACATGGGATAGATTGGAGATACTCTACAATTTACTATCCCAGAGTAAATGGTCTGGCTGAGGCTTTCAACAAAACACTGGTACCTATTTTGAAGAAAACATTGGATGAAAACAAAAGGGAATGGCACAACAAACTATTAGAAGCCTTGTGGGCCTACCAGACGATTTTCAGAATTCCCACTCAGTGTACACCCTATATGCTCATGTACGGAGCCGAGCCCATGCTACCGTTAGAAATCCAGACACCATCCCTCAGAGTCGCCGTTGCCAATCAACTCACAATGGAGGAAAGTGCAAAACTCAGACTTGAAGAACTGGAGGGTCTCAAGGGAAAACGACTAGAAGCACAACAACATTTGGAGCTTTACCAGGCAAAGATGGTACAAGCCCATGACAAATTGGTCCTCCCAAGGACATTCAAAGTTGGTGACCTCGTAGTTGTGCTCAAAAGGCCCATTCTTGCATGCCACAAAATAGGTGGAAAGTTTGAGCCAACTTGAGAGGGACCATTTGTCATTGAAAAGGTCTACACAGGAGGAGCCTACCAGTTAGTGGACTTCCGGGGTGAAAAACCCATGTTACCAATAAACGGACGATATCTCTAAACTTATTACACAACCTGATGTTGCTTGCCTTTGCTTGCATTGAAACTTTGAAACTTTTATTTTTTTTTGGGTTATCTATATTGCCAAATGTCTATGGAGGGGCCACTGATGTTATCTATAAATACATTATTTTGTTCTTGTTCATGTCAAGTTTCGGCCCACTGATGTTTTTCCTGCCGTCTGCAGAAAAATGTCGGGACAGATGCTGATCTTTGCTTTACAAGATGGTTGGAACATCGCATTAAATGAGGAAATGGTGCCACGGGGCGGCACCATAGACTTCAATGTGGATTTCAACCAGGTTGACATGGACTACGAAGGTCCTCTAATGAACGTAGTCAGCTGCAAAGAGAAAGAGGGACTTCCTTCACTGTTAAGAGTGACCGCTAAAGATAATGTATTATGCAAGGGCAAAAAAGTGATAATAGAGCGAGATCCGATGGAGGGGCCCAACCGTCTGTCCTCCATGGTAGCTACACCTGCTGGAGGCCTAATAGCTGTCAATAATAAACGACTACCAAGTACTCTGCTTTGTAGGACGCAACACAGGAACGCTAGCCGCAAGAAGCAGAGAGCTTTTCTACGATAAGAATGCAAACGTCAAAGAGAGACAAACAACTTGCTCACCCCTACTCCTTATGGGCACATTTACGATCCGGACCTGAAAGAAACTTCTACTAGCTTACCCACCATGGATGAAGAACCAGGGTTTGTGAAAGAGTCAAACACACTTTCAGTTTCAGATGTTTTGTGCAAGGGTTGCCCAACATGCAACGTTGAAATACCGGCCGGAACATCAGCCACGAGCGTATTTGTAGAATGGTTGGATTGTAATGTTCTACATCTACATCATTTCAGTACATTAGAAGAATACACTTCAAGCACCAACGAATCTCAAACTTTGGATTTCATGATGGATCAACCATAAGTCCCACTAGGGACGGATCAACATGTACCATGGAGCTCAGGGTCGTACATCCCGTTAGAGGCCGTATCCCATATTCCAGATCGACCAGCACCAGTTTGGGTTCCCGCCGATGCTCAAAGGAAAAAATACCCCCGATAGCTGCCAACCCCTGGTATGGTAGAATACTATAAGATAAGTAGAGTAAATAAAAGAGAATTCAAGTTCTATGAAGAGGTTCAGGGAAAGTTCGTCAACATATTGGATGGCCTGGAGCTGTACACCAGGGTTTTCTCCGAGACTGATGAAAAAATCATTATGGACTGCATCTTTGATTTAAGAGATAGAGGCCGAGTGGGCCTTCTCATGGAAAGGACATATTCTGAGCCAAAGAAACGAATGAGACGGAAGGGAAGAATCACAATCCAATGTGGCTGTTGTTATAACTTCACGAATGACAGACAGGGGAATCCGCTTGGGATCCTCAGACATGATCAAGTAGATCCGCTACCACTGATGATAAAATGGATGATCAAAAGGATGATCAAATGGAATATTCTACCTGCTACCTGCATTCCCAACAGTTGCCTCATCAATATCAATGAAGAGGGTGATTTCATTCCCCAACACATTGATCATCATGATTTTGTGAGGCCTTTCTACACGGTCTTATTTCTGAGCAAAAGCAGTATTCTATTTGCGAAAGAAATCGATATCGTCGTCCCTGGTGAATTCAGAGGTTTTGTGGACATTCCTCTTCTAGTCGGTTCAGTAATTGTTCTCAAGGGCAATGATGCAGACATTGTCAAACATTGCATTCCAGGAGTACGACACCGTAGGTTGTCTGTGACTTTCCGCAGGATGGATGACAGTAAAATACCATATGGATTCCAGCAGGACACGAAATTGTTGGAGTTACTTCCATACGAGCTGTGAGAAGGTTGTACCTCTGAGTACATGCAAAGGGAACTCTTATCCTGGAGCATGACTTAGAAGGTCTTCTTGCTCAGGAGCTCAACATACCTGGAGCATGACTTAGAAGGTTACTTCCATACGAGCTGAGATCAGAGGTATTTTATAAAAATAAAATAATATTTAAAATAAAAAATTTATTTTTAACCTATTTTAACTATTTAAATATTAAAAATCCCTAAAAATCACAAAAATAATAAAACATATAGAAATGTTCTAAATTGCTT